>MCJB01018672.1:0-27529 GCA_002018475.1 Nicotiana obtusifolia | reverse complement strand
CCCCCCCCCCCCCGTGTGGCATTGAAGTATAAAACATCAATTGGTATCAGAGCGGGTTCTCCTTGAAGAGGCTTACACCTTAGGAGACGATCAACATGAGTGCACCACCTGAAAACTGGGAAGGGCAATCCACTGCTAGACCACCACTCTTTAATGGCCAGTACTACTTTTGGTGGAAAAACAGGATGAGAGATCACATTATAGGAGAGGACTATGAGCTATGGAACATTGTCACCGATGGTCCACTGGCTACCTTGAAGATAAATGCTGAAGGAGTAGAGGTGCCAAAGACAAGAGCGGATTGCACTGCTAAGGACTCGAAGAAATGGAAGAAGAATGCTAAAGCCAAGAAATTGCTTGTTTGTGGACTTGATCCAGATGAGTACAGCAGAATCCAAAGTTGTACCACTGCTAAAAAAATTTGGGACACATTGCAAGTGGCTCATGAAGGAACACCTCAAGTGAAGAGATTTAGAGGAACTCTACTATATTCTCAATATGAGAATTTTGCTATGAAAGAAGGAGAAACCATTCAAGAGATGTACACAAGGTTCACTACATTGACAAATGAGCTAAAATCTCTTGAAGGATTATTCCTGAAGAAGATAGAGTCAAGAAGATACTGACTAGGGTTTTGCATATCACTTGGGAGAGCAAAATCATTGTCATTCAGGAATCAAAGAATATTACTACTCTCCCACTGGATGAATTAATTGGAAATCTTTCTGCCTATGAACTTAGGAGACAAACTATGAAAATAGATGTACCTAAGAAGGAAATGATCTTGGCACTCAGAATCGCTGAAGGTTCTGATCTAGAAGATGATGAAATGGCTATGATCACCAAGGACTTCAAGAAGTACTTGAGGAGTGGAAAAGGCTCTTCAAGAAGTGGAAACTATAGCAAGTCAAAAGCTCCTGAGAAGCAAACCAATAATGGCTGCTACAAGTGTGGAAAGACTAATCACCATATCAAGAACTATCCTCTATGGGAAATTGAATGGAAGAAGGAAAGAGCTGACCGAAGGAACAAGAAGAAGGAACAGGAAGAAGGAATAGGTTCAACCCAAGAAAAGTAACAACGAAAGAACAACCAAGGTTATGGTCGCTGCTTAGGGAGAAAGCTCAAATGAAAGCTCAGATGATGATGATGAGGATGAACAAGCACTTATGACCATTGGAGAATATGATGAAGAAACTGAGATAAGTGTAATTCATCTCAATGATAATATTAAATTATTGTCTAAAGAAAGGTTATCTGAGTTACTTATAGAACTAATTAATTAATCTGAGGATGTAAACAATAAAAAGGAACAGTTCTCCAAAGAATGTGTGATTTTGAAGGCTAAGTGCAAAAACCTGGAACTTAGGATTAGTGAAACTATAAGTGAAAATACTATATTGAAGAACCAGGTTCATGCACTTGACTCAACTATCCTAGAGCTTAGAACTGAAAATCTAAAAGTGAAATTAGGAACAGCTAAAAAGACAGCTAATCACACACAACTCACTCTAGAAGAAAATGTAGGAAAAATGAAAGATGAGTTGTATAAAAGGGATGAGCATGTAATAATCCTGAAGGAGGATCTAAGCAAGGTCAAGCATGAGCTAGATAAAACCTATAAATGGAACAGGTTCTCCGATGCACTCATAGCTACAAGAGTGCCAAAATAGCAACATAAGAGGACTTGGCTTTGGGAACCTAGCACCTAAGTGGGATCCCAAAAGCAAGTAACTCACACTTCCTGAGAACAAGATTTGCACACACTGTAGTAAAACACATCACTATAAAAGTGAATGCACTGCAAAAGAAAAGACAAGTCAAAAGAACAAAGAATTTGTTCAAGGGAAGAATAGGCTACCAAGTTGGGCTAAAAAGAATTTGATTCATCCTTTTACTTATAGAAAGGGACCCAAACTAGTTTGGGTTCCTAAGACTAACCCCTGGTTTTCTTTTGCAGGTCCAAGTGAAGGGGAGCGGCCAAATATGGTACATGGATAGTGGCTGCTCAAAGCACATGATAGGAAGCAAGAACCAGTTCCTTTCACTTGAGGACCTTAAAGGAGGTAATGTCTCCTTTGGCAATGGGAAGAAAGGTGAGATCATTGAGAACATAATTATTTATCCAACCTCTGGAATCAAAATCAGATCTTCGTTGAAGAATCTTTGTGCTTTTGATGCTTTTTTATCTCTTATTGAACCTAAAAATATTGTTGAGGCTTTGCAGGATACAGACTGGGTGAATGCAATGCAAGATAAACTCAACCAATTTGAGAGAAGTCAAGTTTGGAATCTGGTACCAAGACCCAAGGACAGATCAGTAATTGGTACAAAATGGGCTTCAAAAATAAACTTGATGAAGATGGAACAGTTACAAGGAACAAGGCAAGATTGGTGGTTCAAGGATATAGTCAAGAGGAGGGCATAGACTATAATGAGACTTTTGCTCCAGTTGAAAGATTAGAGGCAATTAGACTCCTTATAGCCTTTGCTGCTTATATGGAATTCACTCTCCATCAGATAGATGTCAAGAGTGTCTTCCTCAATGGCTATCTAAAGGAAGAAGTGTTTGTCAAGAAACCTCCGGACTTTGAAAGCAAGGAACGTCCTGATCATGTGTACAAGCTTGAAAAGGCACTTTATCAGTTTAAGCAGGCTCGAAGAGCATGATATGAAAGATCATCAAAATTCTTGCTTGAGCATGGCTACAAGAGAGGTAAAATTGACAATACTTTATTCTTGAAAGAAAAAGGTAAATATCTCTTGGTAGTTTAGATACATGTTGATGATATAATTTTTGGAGCAACTACTGATAAGTTAAGCAAAAAATTTGCTAAACTAATGGGGAGTGAATTTGAAATGAGTATGATGGGTGAGCTTAATTTCTTTTTAGGCTTACAAACTAAATAAAATTCAAATAGAATTATGATCCATCAGCAAAAGTATGTGAAAAAGTTGCTTAAAAGATTTAAAATAGAAGATTCTAAAGAAATTGACACTCATATAGCAACAGCCAAAAAATTGGATCTGTTGATCAGAAGTTGTATAGTGGAATAATTATTTCTTTGTTATATCCCACTGCTAGCAAACCTGACATTGTTTTCAATGTAGGCCTCTGTGCTAGATTTCAAGCAAATCCAAAAGAGCCTCACTTGACTGCTGTCAAGAGGATCTTGAGATACCTAAAAGGCACCACTGACCTTTGTCTATAGTACCTAAAAGGTAGTAATTCTAACTTAGTGGGATATGTTGATGTTGATTATGCAGGTCTTCTTGTGGACAGAAAGAGCACTCAGGTATGATACACTTTCTTGGCTCATGTCTTGTGTCTTGGGCCACCAAAAAGCAAAATTATGTGGCCTTATCTACTGCTGAAGCTGAGTATGTTGTTGTTGCCTCATGTTGTGCTCAATTGTTGTGGTTCAAACAGTAATTAATGGACTTTGGAATTGATGTATGTTGTATCCCCATCTTTTGTGATAACACAGGTGCAATTAGTATGACCAAGAACCAGGTTCATCACAAAAGAACTAAACACATAGATGTGAGGCATCACTTTTTAAGGGACAACTATGAAAAGGGTTTGATCACTGTGGAATTTTGTGCTACTGACAAGCAAATAGCTGACATCTTTATAAAAGCTCTAAGTAGAGATCACTTTGAAAGGAACAGGTTAGAATTAGGATGATTAAGATTACCTAAATGGAACCAGTTCTAACTCAAAAATTAGTTAGAAAATCTGTGAATTTTTGTACCTAATTAGATTAGATTTTGCTCAGTCTCATACTTTCATCAGTATACTCTTGTGTCATGTGCTAAAATTTCTCATTAATCTCTAATGATATTATCTTTATTTTCTTGAAAAATTCAGACTTACACAAGAGATTTCTCAATGAAGAACCTGATTCATCAAGATTACATGGTACGTACTCTCTACTCTGTATACTTTGAAATAATTATTTTTGGATTATGATCAAAAGGAGATTCTCATTTAATCCTAACCTCCTCAAGCTTATCCATTACGAAATGAATCAGTTTCATTCAAAAAGAGTCCCAAAAACGCAATAAGTGCCTAGATTCTAGGGAGAGTCATAAACGTCTCTTCAAACTAACTCCCAATTTGATTAGACCTTTGAATTTCTGAAAAAGTACCTGTCACCCAATTAAACTCTTCCTCTTTATATTGATCAGGCCTTAGTTGTTTCTTCACTTCAAATCTCTAAGCCGTCAAACAATTCTCTCTATCCTCTCTCATCTTCCAAACACACACATATTCATCTTTTCTCATACCCAAACACAGCAATGGCAAACCCTTCTGATAATCCTTCATCACCATCCAAGGACACTATACATGTACCGTTCATCATACCTTCAACCACACCCACCTCTAAGAAAGGAAGGTTCAAGATGGCTGCTCGCAAGGTTGATGCTGGAAAAGAACAAATCAAGAAAATCAATGAGCAGTTGAAGGCAAGTCAGGGAGATGAACCCCAAAAATCTGAAGACTCTTTCAAGTCTGCAACTGAGGGGGAAGAAAATATTTCATCTGAAACAGAGCATGTAACATCTGGTCCTAAAGTTACATCTGAAGTAATCTCTGAGGTTGCTGCAAATCTAGAAACTAGATTTGTTCTGGTAGGAATTGTAGTTGGGGTAGAGACTGCTGAGTCTGGGAAGATTGGTAGTAAAAATAAAAAGAGAAAAGAAAAGGAGAGCGAGGGCGCTCAAGGTGATGTCAGGGGAATGGGACAAGGAGTGGCTGAATCTTCACCCATTTGTTGGTTTGACTGAAGAAACAGGAAATATGGAAGTATGGTGTGAGGAATCGACTGGAAAAGAACAAAGTGTGAGAGTAAAAGGGGGAAGTGGGTCTGGAGAAGCTACTGAGGGGTTGGTTAGATTGGGAAAGAAGGTTCAAGAACCTGTTCCATTTGTGCAGGAACCCCTCGAGGACCTACTGAGAAAAGTGTATGATAGTTACAATCCTAAAAAGAAAAGGGGATCAGGAGTTAAAGTTCCTAGTACTGCTAGGGCAAACAAGAAAAAAAAGGCTGCCTCTTCTATCCCTGTAGAGACTCCTCCTACAAGAGAAAGAGCTACAAGGAGTCAGAAGAAGCAGAGTGAGGCTGAACTTGAAAAGGCCTTAGAAGAAACTAAGAGAAAAGTTGCTACTAAAGGAAAGACGAAGGTGGTTGAGCCTGTTGAGGTAGTTGAAATTGAGGAGATGGACCTGGTTCTTTGTGATGAAGAGGAGGTAGAAGAAATAGAGGTTGTGACTCCAAAGGCAAAGAAAATCAAGACTTCCACAAAGAAGTATGTTTCAAAGAAAAAGTCTACAGAGCCCTCTACCTTGGCTAAAAGAACCAGGTCTGCTTTGAAGTCCAGAAAAGTGAAAGTAGTGGAAGAAGAAGAATGGAGTGGAGAAGAAGAAGAAGAATCTAATGTAAAGAAGGACAAGATGGTTAAGTTTGGGAAAAGAACCATCTTGAAAGGTAGACTCCTCAGGAACTTGGAGGAGGATGGCATGGTGATGCTGCTGGAAAAGTTACAACTGCAGGGTTGGAAGGACATGGTCCTTCAGATGGATGGAAAGCTTGCCAGAACTAAGGTTGTGAAGTTCATGGAAAAATGTGAGATCAAACATGACAGAGTCACCAGTGTGGTGAAAGGGGTAACGGTGAGTTTTGATGATAAGGAATTGGGAGAGATCTTAGGTGTAGATCACAAGAAACTTAAATGGCCAAGTCTAGAGAATCTCCCTACTGCCCTTGCCATTACAAGGAAGTTTGGTGACAATGAAGAAGAGCTTGAGCCCAAGACTGTATACAAAAGTAAGATGAAGCCACCTCACAAAGTGATGTTTGAACTTACTAACAAAGTTGTGCTGCCTAGGGAGGAAAGGAGGCACATTGCCACATTCATGAACCTGGTCCTTATGAAATGTCTGGACAGTGGAAGGCAAATCAATTGGCCTGAATTTATCATCCAATTTCTCGATAGGGTTCTAACTGGCACCAAAACTCATGTCATACCCTATGGCTTCATTCTCATGATTATACTTGCACACTTTAAGCTACCCATCAAGAAATAGGAAATTGGTACAAGCAAGGATTACTTTGGGGCAAATATTTTGACTACTTGTGACTACAAAGTTCACACCACTCCCAAAGAACCTGGTTCATCCAAGAAGGTACATGTGAACAGCAAAGTGCGAATCTTGGTGCAAGAAAGTGGGGCTAAGGATGCTGAAATTGAAAGGCTTAAGAAGAGGTTGGCAGAAGTAGAAACTGAGAGAGATGCTCTTAGAGACAAAGGAGAAAGAGAAGAATAATGGCATTCTTCATGATATGTTGAAACTGCTTCAAGCCAAGAGTCAAGAACCTAGTCCTTCCCAGCCTTAATACCTTCTTAACCTAGTTAGACAAATCAGTGACCCGGATGAGATTTCTTTTTTTATGTTTTTGCTCATGATCTAGTATTTTTATTTCTCTTTATGCTTTGTGGATGACTAGTATCAATGATAATCAACTGTCTTTATGCTCTAACTGTTTGTTGATACTTCTTAGCTGACTAATATATAGATAAATGATGCTTGACTCCATGATTGCATTTGAAGCAGCCACAGTGGTCATGAATAATTTCTATTAAAATTTGGTTATCTAACATAATTATGCAACTTTTGATGATGCCAAAAGGGGAAAGATAGGTTGTGCTTTTTATTTTGGATTGTGATGTTTATAACCTAATGAACCTGGTCCTTGATGATTTGTGACTTTAAAATGGAAAGTATTCTAACATTGTGTTGATGTTGAGCTAAGTTGACACAGGGCCCATGCTTATGAAAAGCACAGAGTTTGTCATCATCAAAAAAGGGGGCCCAATTGAAGTTTGTTTAGATGATTGACAAAGGAACTCAAGCATGAACCAGGTCCATACACAGTGTACACAGACACGGGCAGATTCGAGCATAAAAAATGCACGTGAAAGAGATAAGCTCAAGTTGTTATATCTGATAGCTTCTGATTGAAAAGGTTACATAAATGATAAGGAGAAGGACTCCTTACTCGAATAACTCTATCCAAGATAAGGGAGGAGTTAGAAGGTTAAGATAACTAGAACTCTTCCACCATGGAAGAGTATAGCATTAGAACTCTAGTTATTTCTTATTCTACTAACTCTATAAATTGCAAGATGTTCTCATTCTACAGGTACGTACAAACGCTAAAGTTAAACCAATGCATTTTGCAAACAATTCTTGTGTGATTCGAGAGTGGGAACCTGAAACTACATGAACCAGATAAAAGAACCAGTTCCAAGTGTCTGTCTTTTATTCTAGTTTCATTGTAGTAGGTTTTTTCAAATTGTACCTTTCAGCTTTATCTAGAGGCAATTATATTAGATACTCTGGGTATTCAAGTTAGAGTGAATTTGAAGTTGTCGCAACAGTTAGAGGCTGGGTGCTAATACGGGATTAGAGGTAATCCTTAGGCTTACAAAGAATTTTGTAAATGCTGCTTTGGCTGAGCGATTTAGTGAAATTTTGGGAAAAACCCTACTGAGTAGTAGGTTGTGATTTTTTCATCTTTTGAGCCAGGTGTTTTTCACGTAAAAATACTTATATTCTTTACTTTTTGCATTTACTATTTTCGCAACAGTAGTATAAGGAACACATAAAAGACTAAGGTCCTATTATAATTAGTACACGCAAAAATTAGATACCACACAAATCACATCTCTTGTGTGGCATTGAAGTATAAAACATCACCGTGAAAATTAATAATGGAACATAATAACGTAACTTTAAATGTGTCGCTAACAAAGTTTCCAAATTATTAATAGTTGAAGTTCTGTCTAAAAGAAATTCGAAGGCACTTACATATAGGAGAACATATATTCGGCTAAACATAGTCAATTTGTTTCCTAAATTTCGCCCTACTCTGTAAATGGCAATCGAATACCTTTTTAAATGGTAATCAAATGCCTAACTAGATACAATGTCACATTATTTCCAGCAATACAAGTAATCATTAATTCGAATTACCCAAAAGTAATATATAAGCGTCAGCAGGAGATTGTAAGTTAAATACCGCATTAATAATGAGCAGTTTAGTTAGCTCTTAAAAATGGAAACCAAATATCTGACTAGATTCAGCATGTACTTCGGACATTATTCCTAATAGATTTAAGTTATACGCTAAAGTGTTTTTGGAAAAATGACATTATAGAGTAACTCTTAAAATAATAATCAAAAAAATGTATTATTCTTTTATATATATACATTATGAAAGTTATTTACAAAAATTATATAAATTTTATATTTTTTTCGACTATTAAATGTAAATAGTTTCTATCGCGGGCTAAAAGTGATAAAAAAAAATTTATGTTGAGCTAATTAACATGTGAAAGCAAGTTAGTTATTATTTTACCATTACCAATTAGTTTTTATTAATAGATTTACTTGTAATTACTTATAAGTAATCTGATTGTATAAATATTTCAATCCGTACATAGGAGTAAGAATTTACACCATATGGTATTTATGCCGAACCAATAGATGCATATAATGTTTTTTTACATTGACTTTTAGAACTTAACCATGGTTAATTAATATCCATTTTTTCCACATTAAATCACTAAACTATAATAAGTTAACAAGATTTATTGTAATTTAACTCAGCCTGGTGTGACTCGCGATCGTTCCAATAATGCTTGTAATCAACCTAACCAAAATTTAACACATTGTTAGTAAGTGATGTTCTATAATTGTACGTACTTTAATAATCGGATGTTTGATTTTCTTTTAAGGTAATTTAAGTACCAAATTAGGTGACGAATTTAATACGATATTGTTTCTTCTCCGAGTATAATTTCTTTACGTAATATAGGGGCAAACTTAATAAGGTAACCTGGAGAGTTAAGAATTGTACCATATTATTGTCAGTTAAATTGCACTAATAATATAAACTTTCTTTATAATGTATATTACTTAAATTCTTTCCAATAATGCAAGCGTCGAGAATAACTGTATAAGTTAGAACCCACCCTAACTCTATATATATACGTACACGTACAAGTTTCATACTTTCATTCCTGTCTCATTCTGTTTTAACATTCCATCTCTCTCAGGCATTTTACTAGGCCATCGCCGGCAGCCAACTCCGCCGGTGTCCGGCGTCCGGCGACGTTAGCAACATGCAGAGGTTTGTAATAAGAAGAGCAAGATGGTTTGGAGAGGTACGAGGTGGATCACAACGTTGTTATTCTCAATTAGGCCTAGCATCCAAAAAGGACGATGATATGACTACTCCTCGGATGCCTCACTTCGACTACTCTCCTCCGCCGTATGACGGGCCCGCCGGCGATAAAATCTTGAACAAACGGAGAGAGTTTCTTAGCCCTTCCATGTTCTACTTCTATGAAAAACCGGTGAGTAATTTATCGTTATGGTAGATTGATGATTAGTGTTAAAATATAGGAAATAAATAGTTTATATAATTAAGTGGGCCTAACTAATAATTTGGGACTGAGATGTAATTGATTATTTGTTGTTTGAACATAAAGATCACATTTTTAATGGTTTTGGTTGTGCTGGGATTGATTATTTAATGTTATCTAGCTGAGTACTGAATTCTAAATTTTCTCTCCCTCTCTCTTTCTCTCTATATATAATAGCTTTAATATTTTATGCATGTGTTCACTATTCCGAGATGTCACTTTATTTAAGCTCATTTCGGTCCAATTATATATATATATATATATATATAAGAAAAAGTACTACAAGTTCTCCGATACAGAGAGATTCTACGCAAGAAAGTCTTAGTGAATCTGGTTAGATGATCCGACAAACTATTTTGAGTTCTGTTTCTCTTCATATTCGTTAATATAAAGTTTCGTCTTCAAATTCGGTGTTATATTTTAACATACCGGGTTAACTGGTTATTACTAGTGTTAGAAGTACCAGATTCAGTATTCTTTTATTTTTGACATTATTCACTGTATATTGAGATTGAGACGGTACTTTGGGATGATTGTGGTTATTATATATATGTGCAGCTGAATCTGGTACATGGCAAGATGCAATACTTATATGATGACAATGGACGTAGATATGTTGATGCATTTGGAGGAATTGCAACTGTATCTTGTGGACACTGCCACCCTGATGTCGTAGAAGCAATCATAAATCAAACCAAACGCTTACAGCACTCCACCATCTTATACCTTAATCACACAATCACTGATTTTGCTGAGGCACTTGCTTCTAAGTTGCCTGTTGATCTCAAGGTATAAACTTCCTTATTCTTTGGCTAATCATCTAAGCACCAAGTTATGTCTACAGTGTTTTACTTCTATATACGGACAATTTAAAAAGGTTTTTACACAATCAGGTCAGATAACTATAAATAACTACTTAGCCGGTTATTTGCTATAACAGATCTTTAGATAAATCAATTTCTGCAATTTGATCGCGACAGATTATTACCTTTTCAGGTTGTGTTCTTTACTAATTCTGGGACTGAAGCAAATGAATTAGCAATTATGATGGCAAGACTATACACGGGTCGTCATGATATCATCTCTCTTAGGAATGCTTACCATGGAAATGCAGCTGCTACTATGGGCACCACTGGGCAAAGCATATGGAAATTCAATGTAGTACAGGTACAACTTCTTATTCTGCATATTGCTATTCCTCTGTATCAGCTTTATGAATTACCATCAAGATGTCCTATGCAGAACAATTTTTCTTGACCATTTTAATGGGAAAAGATCACAACCCTGTTATGTATGTAACCATCTATGTTGTTAACAAATGACTATTATAAAGTTCAGGACACTGTTATTTTACTTGGTGTGAGATATAAATGTTAGCCTTATTATGTTGATTTCTCATTTTGTTAGGTCTGATATTTAGTAGAATTGTATAGGTTGTTCCTATCCATTCTAAAGGTGTATATATGATTATCTATAATACTATCAGGAAACATGCAATAGTGCTATCTAGTGATAGTATAGGATGGTGCTATAATCTACAAAGCATTGTTATTTTTGTTACTCTTGTCTCTTATTCACTTACTGGTTACTTTGGTGATCAGAGTGGAGTGCATCATGCCATAAACCCTGACCCATACAGAGGAGTTTTTGGTTCTGACGGTGAGAAATATGCGAAGGACGTTGACGATCTTATCCAATTTGGAACATCTGGAAAAGTTGCTGCTTTTATGTCTGAATCCATACAGGTAATCATCCCTCACTGATATCAACTTGTCCATCTAAATTAAATACAACATTGCGTGCATCATTCAAAGATGTTCCTTTTTAAGTGTAGGGAGTTGGTGGAATAGTTGAATTGGCTCCAGGTTACTTGCCTGCTGTATACAACATTATAAGAAAAGCGGGAGGTCTTTGTATTGCAGATGAGGTTCAAGCTGGATTTGCTCGCACTGGAAGCCACTTCTGGGGATTTGAGAACCAAGGGGTAGTTCCTGACATAGTGACAATGGCAAAAGTCAGTCTGTTCTCCAACCTTTCTTTCTTTTTGTTTGTGTGCGCGTGCCTTACTACCAATATGTTTCGATGAATTTTTTTCTAAATCTCCTATATTTCTGTACGTGGGGCTAAAAGAGACATCCATCTCTTGATTATAATTTTGCCAAAAAAAATGAACTTTTTAATTATGTTCCCATTAATTGTTATATCCAGGGCATTGGAAATGGAATACCACTCGGGGCTGTGGTAACAACTCCTGAGATTGCACAGGTCTTGACTCATCATAATTACTTCAACACATTTGGCGGAAACCCTGTATGTACTGCTGCTGGACTTGCTGTTCTTAAAGTGATCGAAAAAGAAAAGCTTCAAGAAAATGCTCATGTTGTTGGTTCCTACTTGAAAGAGCGCCTTTTGGCTATCAAGGATAAGTATGAAAGTAAGATTTTTCATTTCTCCTTTCACACTTGTGATTATTACCTCAACCGGAAGGTGATCAAATCTCTCTTTCTAAGGCAGCTCTGCATTTCTGTGACCTTATTGAGTTAGTGGATTCAGAATGAGAATGGATAGAAATGCACAGTTGCCTGAATCTAATTAAAATGTATACATATAATAAGATCACACTCTTTCTGAATCCGCTAACTCAAAGATCCTAGATTCTCCTATGTTCTTATATTAACAAAAGCCTCAACATTGACATTTATGCAGTTGTTGGTGATGTGAGGGGAAAAGGACTGATGCTTGGCGTTGAACTAGTCACTGACCGGAAACTGAAAACTCCTGCAAGAGCTGAAACTCTGCATATCATGGACAAGATAAAAGGTAAATTTATTCTTGAATATTCATCCTTTTGAGATGACTTTAATTAAATCTTATAGTAGTAACTAAGTTCATCTATTTGGCTTGAAGATATGGGAGTATTAGTTGGCAAGGGTGGATTCTATGGAAATGTCTTCAGAATTACACCTCCACTATGTTTCACTAAAGAAGATGCAGGTAAAGGAATTAAGTCACATTTTTATCCAATTCAAGCTCTCAGTTTCCTTTTCTTATTTATTTTCAACTCAATAAGTTTCAACAATTGAGTGGCGAAAGCTTTCTGTATTTTACAACTTGAGGGCTCTAATAAATCTGAAACTTTGATTGCAGATTTTCTAGTGGATGTCATGGATTATGCACTGTCAAAGATATAAGAACTCTTCACTACAACTTGGCCATTACATTTTCTCTTATAACCATATGATGGTTAGGTATCTTAATGCCATAGTTAAATTGAACTTATATACAGCTTTTATATTCTTGTGTCAGTTGCAAATTAACAACCAAATGTATCTGTATGGACTGATTCAGTACGTACTGTATCTAGTGATCATATAATGAGTCAACAACTCGTCGTCTCTGGACATCCTGTCTTCTTTATCTTTCTGCGCCTACACACCATCTTGTCACCTGCAATCATGTCTCCTACGACCCTCAATTATATACCAAAAGAAAAGGAGAGACACGAAAGATAATATTAGCAAGACAATGCGACTAAGATATTGACTCAAAACCAACATTAATTAATACTAAATTCTCATGGTTTATGTTTAAACATTGGATTAATTTGAAAATTTTGTTTTAAGATAGACGCGACTCAGACTGTTATTGTCTGCTTTATCTTTACTTGCTGATGAGTCAGCAATAGTTGCCTAAGGGATCAACATATCTGTGAGGATATATTTATCAAACAGTGCAAATTCTGAACATGGAAGAATAGGCAAAGTCTTTCTCTACATTCTTCTCTAATGATACGAATATACAATGCCAAGACTTAGAAGTAGAGAAGGGACTATATTTAGAAAATCAATATATGATCAAATGGACCTTATTATCGCAACTTCATAAGCCTGTATGATCTATACTACTTTTCCAGTTAAGTGATTCCAAGCGAAAGAGGAATCTTATGAGCTACAATAACCATCTTATTCATCGAATTTGACTCTAGCCAACAACAATTGAGAATCACCAAGTAAAGGAAACCTCCAAAGGAAAATTTTGAAAAACTAAATTCTATATATATATACACACACATATAGGCGTGCCATGTCATATCGCTGTCACCTAAAAGTGACAATTTTAGATGGCATGGCAGCCACATCGCATACACATAGATGTCGAGGTTTGACAAATATATGATGATTTTTTGATCCGTCACTTAATATTTTTAAATTTTATTTTATACGTATAAAATATTTATTAATGATAATGATTTTCAAACAATCATATCATGTTTTCTTTTTTGTTTTTTATTCTTTGTGAATTTTGGAACTAAAACGACGTTATAATTTTGAAAAAACTTTAATTTGATATTTTTGATATTCAACTTCTTAAAAGTGTACTAAAATTAAATCTGATATGGTTCACACTTCACATTTCCTTCTCTGATTTTGATTTTGATTTAATTTTGATTCAATTGGTTGATTCGATAATTCATTTTTATTTAAGTTAGAATTAAGAATACGCTCCTCGAAAATTTTAATTAAAAGTAAAGACATGGTAGTACATAAGTAGTGCAGGGAATGTGGAATATATATTCATTCCTCTTATTAGCAAGGCAGAGTTTACGGAGCTCAGGGTCTAACATGTGTGCTTCAGCTACTATCTTAAAAGCTAACCTGCTGTTTCGGTATTTATGAATTATGTGCTTTAAGTAATTTGTACATAATTTGGCTTGAGTGTGTACATTTTTCTTTGTTGCATGTACCATGAATATGTGTGAACAACTTGTTGAACCAGTGAGCCCGCTTAATTTATTTGTCTACCCTATGCTTTTTGAAGGCTATTTTCTCAATGGGGTATCATTGTACATCACATTGTGACACATCCATCCGACCAAATAGCAATCCAATAAGGTACTTAGGTTCAAACTTAATTAATCATGACTACTCCTTAAAACATATAAATTCTAATGGATGGAAAAAAAATCAAAAAATTTTCAGAAATCTTAATAACTATGAGTAACACTTCGGCAAAAAGAAAATTATTTCAACAGCCTTAATTAAACCATTGAGAAATTTACTAATAAGCAACATCACAACTCTAACGCCAATCTCTTTAGCAGTATTTTTAAGGGATCGTCCGTTTAGAAGGATTAGAAGAAATCTTTTCAGAATAAAGTTCCTCTTAAAATAGTACAAAGTTTTATTAGAAAGATTAAAAACATAATTTTCACAAAAGTAATGCACTTTTCATTTGACTGTATAAGAAACAAAATTACTGCATAAACAAATGCAGAATTCAATTAGTTTGCGATTTCAATTAGTATTTGTCGTAGATTTTGCAAAAAATTATGTACTTTTTTTGACGGTATTTGACTGGCCAATGGCCGTAGAATTTAAGAAAAAAAGGCATTTTGACACTAATGATCTTAATGAGCCATAAATATTTATATTGGTTATAAATCATCTTATAACGAGCATTTTAAAGTTAATTTATTATTAAGTATAAAAAATAATATTCTTTTTTAAACTGACTAAAAAAAATTATTTAAAATAAGATAGAAGAATATCATTTTAGATGGGGTAAAATGTAAAATAAGAATACTCATCTTAACACCGTACAGTTAAAAAAAAAACAAACAAATTATTACAAAACCTACATTGTTAGAATACTGGTTGGTGTCGAAATCTTAAAAAGGAAAAAGAAGAGCAATATACTATACAAAAAGGTACTACTAATATTTCTATAAATAAAATTAGGTAAACTAATCAAAACAACATGTTAATTAAGAATATAGTCTTTTAATGATATGGGATTAGAAAGTTTTCAATCAAGTCGAGACGCATGTAAAATGTAAAAAATGCGAGCATTAGTTTTTAAATAAGATGAAGAAAAGGTTATGCTTACTGTGAAGATAAAAGATGAGCCGGATGATATATCCGTGAAAGTGCCAAAAAAATTACTTCGTAATAGCATATATTTTACACATAATTGTTCTTTATATTTCACAATTTTCCAATTTTTAAATTTTGATATTATATTGCTCACCTTTGCAGCAACAAGTAAACTTGAAATACAAAAGTTATTCATTTATTAAAATGTTATATGCAATATAAAAATTGAATTATTATACTTGAATGTGTATATATTTTATATTATTTAAAGAAAGAGCAAATTTGATAATAAATAACGGAAGAGGTCGATAATAAATAGCTTAAAAAGAAGCTCCATGGGCGCTCTAGAAATTACAAGACATTGGATAGACGAAAATATACAATGTTTGACGAAATCAGTACAAAAAGAATGTTAAAAGGATATTTTTGAATTGCCAAAGTTATATATCGCAAGCTCGACTTTCTGATCATACGCAAAAGATAAAGTTACTGTATGAAAATAATTTGCGAGTGAGATGCATGTCATAGACACATCCTAGTTAAAAGACATGCTTAAAAGCTTCTCAATGTATATTGCACATGACTTCTGCCCTCAGTAGAAATAAAATCTCAAGTTCAAGAAGTACACTCTCTGTTTTATTGTAAGCTTGATTTAATTATAAATTTTATTATAATATTTATTTGATAAATAACTTATTTTTACACTAACATTAAGTCCAAGGGACACAGGATAAAATATATATATATATATATATATATATATATATATATATATATGAAATTATTTTAGCACATAGATTTAGAAATCAGAAAACACATAGAGGACTATGTGAGAGTTGAACTAAATATGTGCCATCATTTAAGTTGCCTTATCCTATTTGATGAATATTTCAAAACACTTAAAAAATTTCCAAATTGTATTAACATGACTAAGAATGAACAAAGAAACAATTAAACCAAGATATACATTTAAACATGACTGATCACATAGCCATTAGGTCCGGGCTTAGCCCGAGCATAATCTCACTAGTACTCAAGGTCAACATGCCTGATTAGGATTTACTATATATTTTGGTCATTTACTAGCTAACTTCTTGTATTGATATATCAACACGTCGATCGTTTTTGGGCAGGTGCGAAGTAATTAACCTACACTTTACCAAAAACTCTTGTCTGCAAACAGACGCCGCCCTTCCCTTGCTCATCTTCTTCTGACCTTTGTACTTTGGCAGATTACTCTGCTAATTATTCACTTTTGCCTCGTGTAATTCTTCTATCATGACTTTTATCTTCCGTATGGGGTTCGTCTCTTTGCTGTAAAAGTATGGAGTTTAATTTTTGTTTTTAGAGCTTGAATTTATGGTTGTCATATGCTTTGAAAATTTTACTGCTTTTCTTAAGTTATTGAAGTACGTAGTTGGCTTTATTATATACTTATAGCCACTTCAACCTATTGATCCTTTTATGTGAACTTTTATGTCTGGGTTTCTTTTCTACGTTGTGACCTTTGGATTTCTCTTAAAATTTTATTTTTTTGAGTTTGCAAATCTAATTTATACGTTCTAAAGATTGAATTTTTAGTGTTTTTGTGGGGTTTTATATCTGTGGCTTTTGAATATTTTAAATTATATGTGAATTTTGCATATCTTAAGTTTTTTATATGTGGGTTCTCATCCTAAGAGAAGCAAAAGAGTTAATACTACTGGATTAGCACATGTTCATACGGTAAACGCGCGAAATAGGTTTAAATACCAAGTCCTGATAATAAGCAATTCTCAACACAGTAGATTAATTTTCTACTGTTTATATGTTTGAAAAAATTCTTGAACGACCAAATTAAACCTATCAGTTGAGTTAGCTTTTGTAAATTGGAATAACAAAATTTTGCATTCTTCAGTATCAATCGTTTATTGACACTGAAAAATCAACTTAAGATGACCTTAGCGATGCACTGTGCTGGGAATTGTCTACAGTACAAACTCAAACATGTCTTAAAAGAGTAATGAGCGACTGAGTTTTAAGAAAGATAAAATAAATGAAACACAAGAAAATTGACAATTTTCTTGTATGTGTTTGTTTGAATACGAATGAAAAGTTCAAAGGGAAGTAAAATAGTCATATTACAACTCCAAAATCTTGGCAGGGTTGCCAGCAAAGATGTTCTTGCAGTAAAAATTTTAATGAATTGCACAACATTCCAATTATCCAAAGGCTATAAAAATAGTGAAAAATTGGCTCTTCAATCCAACTTTTTTGGCACAAATTGCACATTAAATAATGGGTTTACAAAAAGCTTTAGTCTTTAGTTAATTATTAGTTTTAGTTTTTGTATTGGTCTACGATTTTCAAGTTTAATTTGCTCTCAAACATCTTTGAGTTGAAGTTTATGTTCCATATTCGACTAATGCTACCACGCTGGAAGTTTAGACTGCATTGAAGTAAATTGAAGTAATCTATGTTCTGCAGTAGCTAATACATCTTCTGCAGATTGCATAATAGTTGGCTTTGTCAACAAAAACATAACTGTTCACTACTCTGTATTCAAATTTTGTAAATTACAACATTTTTCATGTATTAATTAGAATGATTTGCATATTAAGTACAACATCAGTACAGCAAAGTGATCCACATGATCCATAGACGTCAGTTATTACGGAAAGAGGTTTGTCTTAGTCTAATCTTTTGAAAATGCTAGCGATAGGTCTCACCAAGTCCTATTTTTGCGTACTAAATTTAATTTTATTGAATTGCTTTTGCTCCAAAACTATATATACGAATATGCATGTTCGCTTCTTTTCCCATTGAGTATGGAATGTGGATGATTCAACGAGGGGCACAATAAAATAAGAAGGGCCAGCGAGAAAAATGACAACGTGAAAGGTTAAGATAGACAAAAAAAATCCTTTTTTCTTCGATTTGTCATTCCAAATTCATGGAGATGTCACTGACTTTATAAATCACCTTATTCTACCAATATCTACTTAGTTAAAATTGATCGATATCCTGTGGAATGGCCACATGGTTCAGACCTCATCAGTTTAGAATTAAAATTTTGTGTCCCTCTGGCTTAAGGCAAATGTCATGCTAGAGTATTCAAGGATGAGCTACGCGACTAGCTATTGAAAATGCCTTTGCATAACCTTACATCTTGCATATTTGTTATATAAATGAACTACTGTTGCTGAATGATTGTTACAGGCATCTACTCTTATTCAAAAATACTTAGGAGCATGTGATAGTACTACAAGAGATTTTCTATTGCTAGCAGGACTTATGTGATATTCTTTCCAGTCATTAAGCAATTATATTTTTTTCGATGCTTGTATTCAATTCAAACTCATTTACCAGCGTAAAGAAATTCAATTTTGCTCAGTAGTCAGTATCTATCTTGCTGCTTCCTTCATCTTTAATTTTTCCTATTTTACATATGTGCTACTTACTTTGTTTTCAAAGTATAGCGTACAACCGGTTAGTCAATTCCTTCTTAGACATAATGTTTTACTACACATTAAGGTAATAAAGTCATGCCTACACCAAATGTGCTTCGTGATCTATAAGTGTTCTCACGAAGAAATTGATTCCTAAAGTTATGTCAATGGTTGATATATTTCACTGTTATAGATTATTTTACATATGGTTTGTCATCTAGTTGACAGCAATTGTAACTGCTACTATCTTTCAGATCCATATCACCTGCTGTTGTTGGAAAGCCATATTACTTTAACATTATGACTTCTATAGTTACTCTGTAGTCTTCTATTTCTCTTATGAATGGAAGCTCATCCTTGTAAATATTATCACTGTTGGAATATTATCATTGTACCTCTATTTACAATAACATAACTTTATTTACGTGGGGCAGAAATTCATTCTTATAGACATTGTCATTGTACCTTTATTTTCAGCAGCATAACTTTATTTATGTTGGGCAGAAGGCCATTCTTATAAATATTGTCACTATGCCTTTATTTGCAAAAGCATAGCTTTATTCACATTGGACCCGGGCAAAGCCCCGGCTATCCCTACCAGTACTATATATAAATGGCCAATGTGTACGAACGCAGCAGTGACAAATTGTACAATATGTTATCTGAATTGTACTGAAAATTCGTCTCTATCTGATTGGTTATTGCATTTTCTGGTCTTTTTTCTGTTTGACACGTGTATTGCCATTCTCTTTTAGCAGCCCATCTCCATTCTTCATTTATTTATTTTTCTAAAGATCATCCATCTATAGACACGTTTTGTTTGTGTGGAACAACTGGATTCCCTCTTCCCAACTCCACTGATTTTCATCTTTCATACACATTTTGCCATTTTTCCTTCTTCAGTCCATTCATTTCTTTTCTCTTCCTAGGTATGTTACTTTTCTTTCTCTTCTTCTTTATCTTTGACATGATATTTGCTTTAAGTTCTCCCTTCTTCATTTGCGATTACAGGTTTGGAGTTTCAATTTCTGCTAATTCTTGTTCTCTGCGTGGAGAATATACTTTTGAGGATGAGGTACATTCCACATTCTTTTCAGCCCCTTTAAATTTTGGATCAATTTTTCTTGAAAAGAGAATTTCATATTCTGTTTTTCGTGTACTGATAACAGTTGGTTAGTAATTTTGATATTTTATTTGTATTGAGCTGTTGTTTTTCGGTAAAAACTGCAGCTTTAATTATGGGACACACAAAAATTGGAAACACTTCAGTTCTAGATTCGATTTCTGTAACTGACGTGGTATTCTTCTAATTTTGCTTGTATATTGTCAAGGGAACAATGTGCTTTCTTTTTATTTTTGATTCATGGTTGTATAGATATGGTTCCTTTATCAATTTCTCAAGGCGATTGTCAAGGAAACTGAATTAGGATGCCTTAGTTTGTCATAGGCACTGTAGAAACTTAAATGATACAAATTGCTTTTGATTCCCATTTATGGTTTACAACTGAATTTACCTATGATTTTCTCACTCGGGATTAACGTTGCTTGGTTTGCTGATTGTGGTTTTACTCAAGTATTTTTGTATTTGGTACACGGTTTAAGTTATTTTGGAAGTATGTTTTAGAGCCGCGAATGATGCTGAATTGAAGTTCATGAACAAGTTTCTCCACATAATTATATACTGCCTTTAGGATGAAATGGAAATTATATTGCAGTTGGTTTAGTTGTATTGGCAAGTTCCAGTCATGACACGTGGCTCAGCCGGATAAGTAACACGTAGCAAGAATGGTTCGATAACTGGAAGTATGAAAGCTAAAGCCGAAAGAATTGGTGAACAGCCGCCAGGATCATTTATTCGGCTCCGAAGAAAGAAGTGACCGGATGGGAGTTTTCCAAGCACGTAGTCGGAACAGACTTGTCGCCTGGTGCCGATCTCCAAGATACCCGAAATCTTCCCGAGATCACGGTCTGTGCTTATGGCCAGCGAGGATCTCGTCACCAGTTAGCCACGTATGCAACGTGTAGGCGTGAAACTCGAAAAGGTCACATCCCACATAGGCTATAAATACTTTACTTCATGCACTTGTAATACACACTCTAGATTACACACACCAAACTATATGTAGTATCTTGCAAGTTATCAATTCAAATATATGCTTGAAGGATTGTACTGTATTCTTGCGTAGCCACATTGAGGGGCAATATTCAATAAGAATCTCTTCATTTCGTTATTACTTCTGCCTTTGCTTATCATTATAGTTCTTTATTTCAGTAAACGTACTTTGGACAAATCTGTTTGCTAGAGGCCTTATAATATAATTCAATTGTTAATTCTAAAATCAGTTTTTGGGTTAAACATTAATTACTCGCATCCATTATTAACCTGTGAAGTCATCTTTGTTGGACAGGATGACCCTTGAAGATATGCACATGTTCAGTATTTTGAATCGAGAAATCAGAAGGCCGTCAATGCAGGTACCTTCAGTTTCATTGTTGCAGGAAACTACATTGCATTTTGATTTAGTTATGTAAAAATTAAATCAGAACCGTTAAAAGACAAAACAAATCAAGTTGTTGTTTTGAGGTAATAACTACAATCACTCTAAAAAAAACTTTCAAAGAAGATTGTTTCTTAGAATATTTCTCAACAAGCATCTCTGGAAATTTTCTTCAGGAAAGTTTCCAAGAAACTATTCAAATACTTGAAAATGAAAGAGATGAGAAAGTAATAGTTTCTGGTTCCATTCAGTTCCTTCGCCACAAAACAAGCTTGATGTTTCAACCTGCATTAGCATTATTGCAAACTTTGTCACCTATACTTTTTAGATAGTCCATTTGGATGACAAGGGATTAATTAAAGTCAAAAGTGTGTTCCATTATTAACCATAGATATCAAATTAATACCTGCACATCTGCAGTTGATATTCCAGATCAACAAAACATAAAGAGTCTGACTTCTTGATATTTTCTGTACATGAGCAAAATAGATAACCATTACAGAAAGACATTTATATACATCATTGTGCATGTATAATAAAACAAGCTTATGTACAATATGTGCAAAAGAAATAAGTATAACAAGGAAAAACTGCAAGAAGTCGGATTCTACTCTACTCAAATGGATTTAAATGGTCTACCGAAATCTGCTTCCTCTTTAACACGTACAGTAATTCCTCTCTTCGCTTGGCATATATTGATGAAGGGAAAAAGCTATGAAAATATTTGAAGGTTTATTATATCAAGGTTTGCCTATAATAGATAAATTTTGATCACATTGTCATCTTCTTTCATCTTAAATTCTGACGTCAATTGATTTTTAGCTGAGCAGGCAAAGAATGAAGCACACAGATAATTGTTCTAGAAGCCATTCATCAGATTGCTCCTTGTGATATAGAAAACCACGGAAACTAGAATTGCAAGATGCAACAACACCTATAGTGCTCAAGAGTCCTTCAATAAATGTGTTCTCTTGCAATTAGTGGTGGGCATTTAGTAAAATCACGAGTACAAAGTGCAGAAACGGGAAGGTCTACTCCACTATGGAGCTTAATTAGTTTGCTTTCTGATGTCGTGTAATTTTTATTCTGCATATACAAATTCCACAAGCAAGGAGGATGCACCAACTTTCTGGAAAAGTAAGTGGAAGTTAAATGAGCCAAAAAACTTCATGAGGAATTGGGAGAATCTTTGTGAAAATCTGCAGGAAAGCAGAAGATGAGAGAGACAAACTACTATGGTTGTACATTTCAATCTGACCAACATGCATATTTAGTTACTTTGAAGATCTCTTTTTGTAAAACACAAATTTGTACAAAGATTAATTCCAGATTGATTATACGTACAAAGTATGTATGTTACTTTTTTTTTTTTTGGAACCCTAGTAAAACCCGCAGCCCCTACCCTTTGGATGAGCACTCTGTGCGCATTGGGTGAACTCCCATTGTGTAATAGCCTGCAGGTGAGCACTCTGTGATGAGCACTTTGTGCGTATTGGGTAAACTCCCATTGTGTAATAGCCTGCAAATCACACAAGTCCTGTGCGACTCAAGCCCAGAAGGCATTGAGGATGGATCGATAAATATTGTGATCTTAGTGGCTGTCCAACATACTTACCATGGAACTAAATTGCCCAATATTACCTTTCGCTTATGTTTGCATGGGCAAATTTTTACGATACGAAATTCTCACCTTCGTGACCGTTTGAGACTGTGATGGTGCTTAAGATTTTATTTGTTAGGCAAACCAACGTTAGATGTAGTTATGTACCATTTTTAATAATTCAATCAAAGGAAAACCAATAAGCTAAATAAACTGAAATAAAGTAGATAATTCAGATAAACAACGATATTCAATTACAAATATCAGAACTGGAGTCATGAATATACGAGCGTCTAGAGTACTACAAATAATAGTCTAAATGAAAGCATAACTGTCTGTAACGAAATAAACAACTAGAGTAAAGTAGAAGGGGGACTTCAGGGCTGCGAACGCTGTGCAACTGTACCTCAAGTCTTCGTCATGCACCGTATCCAAGCAATCTAATGACCGACGCTAGAACCGACTCCAAAGTCTGCACAAGAAGTGCAAAGTGTAGTATGAGTACAATCGGCCCATATACTCTGTAAGTGCCGAGCCTAACCTCAACGAAGTAGTGCGAGGCAAAGGCGAGTCACTTTTTGACAGGTATAGTATTCAACATAGATATTCTTGTCGAACATGGATATCGTAGAAACTAGTATAAAAAATACTAGACTTGAAGAGGTAGATGTACCTTTGAATCTTGATTTATTAAATAAATGGACTATTCCTCAAGTCCCTATTAATAAAATCTATGACTATGGATTTTTTGATAAATTTTCCTCTAAACAGTTGATAAAAACAACTGAACAATCTCTTGCTTTAAATTCTTCAGAGCAAACTGTGCGTTTATTAAATGAACGAGATGTTTTGCCTTATAAAAAAAATATAGTTTTATGCATATTGGCATGGTACAAATTGCTTTTAAACCACTAACTCTTAAAGGGTTACCAGAATCTTTTATGGCTGCACTAAGAGATGCAAGAAATTTAAATTTTAGAGCATCTCTGATGGGTTCAATTGAATCTACGGTGGCTTATAGTCCCGTATATTTCAACACTCAACCCAATCTGCAATTATCTTTATCTGACATTAATATTTTAGATGCATTAACTTTAAATGTTAAGACTCATGGTTATAATTATGCTCCTGGATCTGAACTTATATGTGTATCTTATAGAATTTATTATAAGTTCTTGTCTACTTTAACTCCTCGATGTAAATTGACTGATACGTCAAACGAGACTATGATCTTTGAGACTAATTTTGCTAGATCCAAAGTCACCACTAGGAGACTTATTGGATGGAATGAAATTAATTTTCCCTCCACATGGATTCTAGACTCCGTTATATCTCAGAGTCAAAAATCTAATGATATCACTAATTATGATTATTCTCATGTTAGTCAAAGTCCTGAAGGTAGAATTTGTATTCAGTTTGAGGACAATAAGTCCTTAATACCTTATAGACATTCATTTACTGATAATAGAAAGTTATCATTACCTTCATCTCATTCTTATATTGCTCCTGTAGAACCTATTTATGGTCCAGCTAGATTAAATCGAGCTGCATCACTTCATACGATCCCCACTACAGAAAGTGGTAAACGAGTTGATCGTATTAAGGTGGATTCTAAGAATATAGTCAGAGATGATAATGATAAGTCTTCTGATAAGGATATTCCTACTGCATCCGATATGGATTTTAATCTAGATGATACTTAATGATGATTAAGTTCCAAATAGATTTTAGTCCGGGATCACCGGCAAGAAAACATATTCTTTCTGAATTTTGTAATAATAAGTGGAAAAGTTTTAAAAACTGGTATACTGAGTTTTATAATACTGATGATAAAAGAAGTATTTCCCAAGAATTTTATGAATTCTGTGCTTTGCATAATCAAATTATTTATTTTGTTCCTTGGTTTATAACCACTTATATGCCTATGTATATCAAAGTGCTTGAAAGAACTTATGTTGATAGTTCTGGAAATCAGATGAAACGTATTTATCCACCACAAACTCCTTTTGTATTACCTAATAATACAGGCCTTACTTTCAATGCTTTTCAAAAATTCATTGAAGACGATGTTGCTAGTAATGGTATTAAAGAAATTAATAATTTAATTTCTCAAAATAATTATTTATCTTTATATGTTAAAGTTTTGGGTGAACATATTAGTTCTCTTGATGCAAAACTTGATTGCTTGACTGATTTAGTAAAAAAAATGAGTACTTCTTCAGATCGTTCCTTAGTTATACATTCGGCTCATATTACTCCGGATGAGCCTTCTACTTCCACAAAATTACCTTCTTCAATACAGAGGCCTCCAGATATTACTGGATTTCAGATAAAATCTCGCGAAGATCTAGAGAAACTGGTTAATGCTAAATTAGCCGGCTTAAACATTAAGCCCCTCGATTTAGCCTCTGAATTTGCAGAAAATATTTCTGATCCTTCCAAAGATTATAAGGAAGAAACCAGGTCCGAGATAAATAAGCTTAGAAAAATAGGCAAAAGATATGGAGATATGCCTAGAATGGATACTTATTATTATCCTAGACCAACGCCTCAGGATGTTCTAGTTGAAGAACGAGACTGGAACCAAACCAACACCAGTTATAACGGTGATGCCATTTATGAATAGAATTTAGATGGTTTGACTGATAGAAAAATCAGTATTCTAGTACATCGTATGTTGATGTATTCTACTATTTGTAAAGCCACTTCTGAACGTAATACTGAGCCAGTTATCACTAGAATAATAGTGGCAGGCTTTACAGGACAATTACGAGGATGGTGGGATAATTTTATGTCTGCCATTGATAAACTCGCTATTTATAATGCCACTCAAAGTGAACCTGGAGTAGATACTTTAGGAAGAGCTCTAGTTGCCGGAAGACAAGATTGTGTATATACTCTTGTATTAACCATTATAGAACATTTTAGTGGTAGATTTACTAATATGTATGAAAATATTCGTACATTATTAAATGGTCTTAGATGTAGACATTTAGGTAATTTTCGTTGGTATAAAGATACTTTCCTTAATAGGGTAATGGATTTACCTGAAAGTAATAGTGATCATTGGAAAGGAAAGTTCATAGATGGATTACCACCTTTATTTGCAGAAAGAGTTCGTAAAACTCTTCGTGGTAATAATGTTCAAATTTTTTATAACACCTTTACCTATGGAAAATTAATAGGTGCTTGTACCCAAGAAGGGCTAAACCTATGCAACGAGCTAAAGTTAAAACAGCAGCTCAAACGACATAAACTAACTGAAAGAGCTCAGTTAGGTGACTTATGTCAAAAATTTGCAATGGATGATGGTTCTTCTTCTCGGAAAAAGGAAAAGGGAAGAAGAAAGACGATTATTACCTAAGAAAAGGTAAGAAAAGACATCATCGATCAAAAGAAGAGCAATATGCTCGAAGAAAGCATCGCAAAAATACGCGATTTGCTACGAACAGGTCTAAAAGAGACCTAAAAGACATAAAGTGTTACAAATGTGGCAAATTTGGTCACATTGCTCCAAATTGCAAGAAAGAGAAGCTTAAAGCACTCGCTCTTGAAATGGATGATAAATCCAAAGAAAAGTTTTTGCAAATTATGGCAGAAACTTCGTCCGATGATTATAATAGTGATAGTTCTTCATCCGTTTCTTCTGAAGACTCTATCAAATTATTTGACTTATCTGATAATAATGATTGTGATAAATGTGAAGGTGCTTGTTCTTGTAAAAATTTAGATTTTTATAAACTTCAATCACAATTTCAAAATAATTTTGAAATAAAGCCTTTCACTTCCGATAATATTTTGCAACTTTTAAAAGAAGTTCAAGACCCTGTTTTGAGAGAAAAAAATTATAAATTTGGCTTCTACTTCTACTTCTCAATCGGCTGATAAGCCTATTAAGAAAAGAGATATACTAGATGAAGTTCCATATTCTATGGTGGAAGTTCAAAAACGACTTTTACAAAAGAATTCCCCACAGAATTTGAATATTCCTAGTTATACCTCTTCTATGGATGATTTAAAAATTGAAGTAGAAAAATTGAAAAATGAGATTAAATCTCTTAAACAAAATCAAACGATTTTGGATCACAGAATTGATCAAGTTGAGAAAAACGTTTCAACAGATTTTAAGAAAAAAGATGTAATGTTGTCTGAAAATAATGATTCAGAAGAAATTTCTGATTTTTCTAAAAAGGCTATTCTTGATCCTAATCACGATTTGTTTTTAGGAATGATGCAAATAGTTACTTCACATAGATGGTTTGTTAAGTGTACTATTTTAATTGATAGCAATTTCTCGATCACCGAAACTGCTCTTATTGATAGTGGTGCGGATATTAGTTGTATTCAAGAAGGAATAATTCCTTCTAGATATTTTCAAAAAACCTCTCACAAGGTTAATTCTGCATCTGGTGATAGAATGAAAATTGAGTATAAATTGCCAAATGCCTATGTTTGCAAACAAAAGATGTGTATACCTCATTTCTTTATCTTGGTAAAAGATAAAATGTTTCCTCCTATTATACTGGGAACGCCTTTTATTCAAGCAATTTACCCCTTTACTGTCACGACCCAAAATCTAATTAGTTGTGATGGCACCTAACTCAACCCGCTAGGTAAGCCAATTAACAACTATCC
>MCJB01018661.1:0-101443 GCA_002018475.1 Nicotiana obtusifolia | reverse complement strand
CGATTTCTACCGTTCACCGAAAAGTGGAACTCATTCGGTAAGTCTTCTCCTTCTTGAGTACTTGGTACTTCCTTTTATTCTTTTTCTAATTGCCTGTGTCTACAGTTGTGCAGCGGTCGCCCAAGTTCCCAATGCAGTCCCCCCCCTTCAAGGAGTGTATCGAGAGGATCTATAAACAATTTCTTACTTCGAGCGCGAATGGCTCAAGCTCTTGAAGGGCATGTGAGAGGCCCGTTCCCATGGTGAGTCTTCTAGTCGTCTTGGACGCCGAGGTTAATAAGAAGAACGTAATTTTTCGGGCTTGAAAAAGCAATAAAAAGATTACCAAAGCCAGGGTACCGGACGTCGATTCCCTCTTCCGGCTCATGGATTAGCTTGAGGACAATGATATGGAGTTTGTCACTCATGGGTCGACCATCGACGAAGGAGAGCAGGCGGCAACCGGAGAAAGTGGCTGAGAGGCTGATCCCCGTCTAGCTCGGGAGCCTCTCGAGAAGCCCCCTGCCCCGAAGGAAGTAGTCGGTATCATCGACATCGTGGAGACGTCGTCCCACATAGAGTCTATGTTCGACGAGGCTCAAGCCGATAAAGAGAAATCAAATGTGACGGCACGGGGCGCAGATGATGCCCTCAACATGTTATTCGACGGCATGGACATGAACGCGTTGGAGGACTATTTTGGGCTTGGTCACCTAGAGGTCCCAAAAAAGGACGAGCCATCGGGAGCGGGCGAACCGAGCTCGAGCCCGAAGCTAGTGAGCCAGTTCCTTGCTCTAAGTGTGGATCCCAACTGTAAAAGAACGATCGTGCTTACTATCCCGGCGAACGCCCGGGTGCTGTCCGCTCCGGTGTGTGTGGTCAGCTATCTTCGTTTCCCGATGAGCGAGGAGGATCAAGCGAAGATGAATGAAGTAGGCACATCGAGCCTCTTCAACGAGGCGCAACATGCACTGAACCGGGTAAGACGTCTACTGCTTGTACCCTTTGTGAATCTTTCTTAATTTCAGGATGTTCTAACGACCTTATCATTTTGTTTTCAAGCTTCGGTGCTCCACCACGAAAGCTTCCTTCGCTCTCAAATGGAAATTATCCAGCTCGAGTTCGAGCTCAAAGAGCAGGTCTGGAAGAAGGAAATGTATAGGGCTCTCAGTGAACAACAAGACGAGGCTCTCAAGGACCTCCCAATTCTCCGAGCCGAGCTGGAAAAGGCACAAAAAAAGGGCCTCGTCCGTGAAACAGGAGCATGCCGAGCTGGTCAAGAAGGTAAGGATTTTTGAGGTTAAAAATAAGAGTTACGTGTAGTGACTAACGACGCAACATCGCAGGTCCAAGAAAAGATAGATTTGATTGACCAGCTCCGGGCCGAGATGAACGAGGTCAAGACTATGATTGAGGCGTTGAGGAGCAGGATGGACTTGTTGGCCCCGAAAAAGGAGGCTACAAAAGAGGATCTAGCATCGGGAGGACCAGCTCCGGGTGGCAAAGGACAAGGCCGACAAGTGTTCATGGCTAAATGACGAACTCCAAGCATAACTAGCTTCAGCCTCCTCGGAACGGGATGCCCTAAGCTAGGAATATACTGCGCTGAAGTCCAAATTGGAGGCAACCTCGATTGATTCCTCCGAAGTCGAGGAAATGATGGCCTAGTATAAGGCTGATGTGGAGATTGCCGAAGCCCATTTAAGAACGAAGACCGAGTATGTAAATCGGTTGTCCCCGAAGGAGAACCTCGAGGAGGTTCACACCCGACGATTCGACCTGTCGGCCGAGATCGAAGAAGCCAAGAGCCTTGACGCCGAAGTAAAGGAGCTTTACGAGCCTGAGGGTCCCGAAGGTTCCGAAGGTTCTGGTGCCGAGTCAAGCTCCGGTGAAGATCAGGCATAGATGCCTTATTTCTTTTTTGTTTCCCTTTTGTACATTTTCTTTCTTATTTATTTTGAGGCCGTTTTATCGTGCCTTTGTAAATATTTTTTGAGATATGTATATAAAATTTTCCCTTTGGCAACAACATATTTTTACTTTTCAGCATTTGTTTGCCATTTTTTTATTTGCGTATCGTTCCTAATGCCTTAGAGTAGAATCAAACATAATCTGGGGCATCCGTTCTTTGGAAGTTTGAATGGGGCCAGATTTTGATGGCAACTCCGGGATACTCGTGGCTTCAAAATTTCGATTAAATTGAAGGCTTTTAAGATACTTCAGTGTTTTAGTCATATACGTCGATATTTTTGCCGAGGGTAACCATTTAATAGGTTTTGATTATACATAAAGGCCTTACTTTCTGAGTACGGACTTTAGACGTCTCCGAGCTATTTTAGGGCCGCCGTAGCCTTTCATATACGGGCACTGCCTAATAAGCTCGGTGCCTCCGGGATTCAACAGTCCGGGCCGTTCAAATTTTTTATCGGATGATAGTCCCGAGTCGGGGTAGCCCCTGGGCTTTAGGATTTAGGATGCGTTGTGAAGCATCGACAAAGCAAAATGTGTAGCAGCAAAGATTTCTTTCAATGCTTTATATGTAGAGTACATAATCGGAGGTGCATAAGTTTTGTGCCGTGGCTAGAGTAGGCTACATGAGTACGGTTCATTTGACCTTTTGACCCTTACAGTGAATCCTAACCACCAAGCCTTGGCTATTGATATATAAAATTTTTCCCTTTCTAAAGATCTTAACCTAGGGGTAATGGCCCCCAGTATTTGAGGCCGAACTTGTGAAGGCTCGAATACTGTTTGCTTGGTGCAAACGATCAACAATTCTGGTTCAAGGCCGGTCTTCAAAACTAAGGTACCACGTTTTACTGTTCCCTCGTTAAAAACCTTGCTGAAAAATCCACTTCTGGACAAAACCGGTCCAAGGAAAAAAGAGTACAACAAGTACTTTTAGACCTAATAGTCACATTTGTCCTTTGCCGAGTACCTGCATATGTTAGCCCGTATTATAAAGAAATTAAAAAGGGAATTGAGTTCGTACCTTAGAAATAGTACCGCTTTAAGTGTGACACGTTCCAACTGTTCAGTAGTTGTACACCATTTCCTGACTCGAGTTTATACGAGCCTTTGCTAGTTTACTCTGGCATCTCTATACTGTCCTTCCCAATTGGGGCCCAGTTTCCCATCGTTTGGGTTCCTGGTGTGTAGCTTTACTTTTCTCAATGCTAAGTCCCCGACTAGAAAATGTCGAAGGTTGCCTCTTCGGTTGTAGTACCTCCCTACTAGCTGCTTCTGGGCGGCCAACCGGCCAGGGGGTTTCCCGCCTTTCATCCAATAATTATAGGCTCGTGCTCATGGCCTCGTCATTTGACACTTCAGTGGCAACTGGAACCTGAGGCTCTTTTCCCCTACCTCAACTGTTATTAAGGCTTCCGCTTCGTAGACTCGTGAGAATGGGGTCACTCTAGTACTCGACTTCGAAGTCGTACGGTATGCCCACAAGACTTTGGGCAAGATTTCCTTCCACTTTCCCTTTGAATTGGTCAATATCTTTTTCAGGTTTTGGAGTATAGTTTTATTCGTCGATTCTGCTTGCCCATTCCCACTAGGGTGGTAAGGCGTTGATAATATCTTCTTGATCTTGTGGTCTTCGAAAAACTTACTTACCTTGCTGCTGACGAATTGTTTTCTGTTGTCGCAAACGATCTTGGCCGGTATCCCAAATCGACATATTATTTGATCCAAGATGAAGTCGGTGACTTTTTTCTCCCGGACCTTCTCGAACGCTTGAGCCTCAACCCATTTGGAAAAATAATCAGTCATGAGTAGTATGTATTGGGTCTTACGGGGCACCCATGGTAGATGACCGACGATATCCATTCCCTACTTCATAAACGGCCATGGCGACAGGACCGGGTGAAGCATCTTTCCTGGTTGATGAATCATCAGGCATGCCTTTGGCACTCGTTGCATTTCCGTTCGAAGTCTTTCGCATCTTTCTCTATTTCATTCCAGTAGTAGCCGGTTCTAATCAACTTCCGAACCAAGGATTCTGCCCCTGAATGGTTCCCGCAAGTGCCTTCATGGACTTCTCTCATGGCGTATTTGGTCTCTCCCGGACCTAAGCATCTAGCTAGTGGGCCGAAGAAGGACCTTCTGAATAATTTCCCTTCGACTAAGCTAAACCTGGCAGCTTTGGTGCGCAGGGCTTTCAATTCCTCGTGATCCGATGGCAATTTTCCTGTCTTTAGGTAGTCTAGGTATGTTTTTCTCCAATCCCTAGTCAAATTTGTCGAGTTTACTTCAACATGACCTTCTTCTACTACCGAGTTCATCAGCTGCACCACTGCCCTCGAGTTGAATTCATCGGAGTCGATAGACGACCCCAAGTTGGCTAGTGCATCGACCTTACTGTTTTGATCTCGAGGTACGTGCTGTAGAGTCCATTCCTTGAATTGGTGTAGGGTTACCTATAATTTTTCCAAGTACCTCTGCATCCGTTCCTCTTTTACTTCGAACGCTCTGTTGACTTGATTTACGACGAGGAGGGAGTCACATTTGGCTTCGATCACTTCGGCCCCGAGGCTCTTAGCCAGTTCTAGACATGCAATCATAGATTCATACTCGGTTTCATTGTTAGTCAATTTTATAGTTCTAATAGACTGTCTAATTACGCTACCGCATGTGGTTTTAACACAATACCGAGCTCGGACCCTTTTGCGTTGGAGGCACCATTCATGAATAGGGTCCAGATCCCCGAATTATCCCCCGAAGTGAGCAACAATTCCCTTTCGACCTCGGGTATCAAGGCAGCGTAAAGTCGCAAAGTCTACCAAAATCTAAGACTTTATGGCAGTCCCGGGTTTGTACTCGATATCGTATCCACTGATCTCTACAGCCTATTTGGCTAGTTGGCCCGAGATCTTAGGCTTATGCATGACATTCCTCAGCGGGTAAGAGGTCACAACACATATGGGGTGGCACTGAAAGTACGATTTTAGTTTCTTGGAAACACTTAGTAAGGCGAGCGCTAATTTTCTAGGTGAGGATACCTTGTTTCGGCATCACCTAGGGTTCTACTAACATAATAAATAGTAAATTGTGTACCTTCTTCTTCCCGGACTAGGACATCACTTATCGCCACCTCGGAAACCGCCAAGTAGAGGTATAATTGTTCGTCTGCCTTCGGAGTGTACAACAAAAGGGGGCTCGATAGGTATCTCTTGAGTTCTTCCAATGCTTGCTGGCATTTCGAAGTCCAAGAAAGATTCTTCTTCTTTTTCAATAGTGAGAAGAACTGATGGCCTTATCTGACGATCTCGAGATGAACCGACCCAACGCAACTATCGGCCCGGTCAGTCTTTGAACCTCCTTGACGTTGTCGACTACGGTGATGTCCTCTGTGGCCTTTATTTTGTTGGGGTTGATCTCTATCCCCCAATTATATACCATGAACCCAAGAAACTTGCCTGAACCGACCCCAAATGCACATTTCTCCGGGTTTAACTTCATGTTGTACTTCCTTAATATGTCGAAGGTTTTCTGCAAATGTTTCAAATGGTCCTCTGCTCGCAGGGACTTGACCAACATATCACCAATATATACTTCCATTGATTTTTCTATTTGTTCTTGGAACATCCGGTTTACTAGGCGTTGGTATGTGGCACCGGCGTTCTTTAACAGAACGACATTACGTTATAGTAGTAGGTACCAAACTTGGTTATGAAAGAAGTCTTTTCCTGATCGTCCGGGTCCATACGAATTTGGTTGTACCCTGAGTAGGCATCGAGAAAACTGAGTGTCTTGTGTCCGGCCGTCGTGTCGATCATTCGATCGATGTTAGGCAAAGGGAAAGAATTCTTTGGATATGCCTTGTTTAGATCCTTATAATCTACACACATCCTCAGTTTATTTCCTTTATTAGGTACTACCACTATGTTAGCCAACCAATCCGGTTATTTAACTTCCCGGATAGAACCTATCTTTTGAAGTTTGGATTCCTCATTCTTGATGAACGCGTGTTTGATCTTGGACTGTGGCCTTCTCTTCTGCTTGACCGGATGGAACTTCGGATCCGAACTTAACTTGTGAGTGGTTACCTCCGGTGGGATCCCTGTCATGTCCAAATGGGACCAGGCAAAACAATCGGCATTAGCTTTAATAAAATCAATAAGTTTTTTTCCTGAGCTGGGGGGTTAACCTCGTGCCCAGATATATCTTTCGATCCGGTAGGTGCTCAATTAATATAACTTTCTCTAACTCCCTGACCGTAGATTTGGTGGCGTCGGTATCATCGGGTGCTATGAATGATCTTGAGACACTGTAATCGTCTTCATCGTTCGCTCCTTGTTCTTCCTATTAATATGGTTCAGTTGAGGCCGGTATCCTTGATTGCTATTTAGTTTTTTTTTTCTTGGTCGGTTCCGCGCTTCTTGATGTTGAGACTGCGAGCACCAGGATCACTTCATCGACATCAAACATTTCCCTTGCGGCAGGCTGTTCTCCATAGACCATTTTGACTCCCCCCGGCGTGGGAAATTTCAGCGCTTGGTGTAAGGTCGAAGGCACTCCCCTCCTGTTGTGGACCCATGGCCTTCCGAACAAAGTGTTGTACCTCATATCCCCTTCGATCATGTAGAACTTCGTTTCTTGGATTGTCCCGAAAGTGTTTATAGGGAAAGTTATCTCTCCTTTCGTGGTCTCACACGCCATGTTGAACCCATTTAATACCCGGATCGCCGGTACGATTTGATCCTGTAATCCTAGTTGCTCTACGACCCTTGATCTGATGATGTTGGCCGAACTACCTGGATCAATCAACACACGTTTAACCTGGGATTAATTGATGAGTACAGATATTACAAGTGCATTGTTGTGAGGCTGTACAATGCCCTTGGCTTCTTCGTCGGATGAACGAGATAGCTCCTTCCAAAACGTAATCCCGGATGCAGTTTTCCTTGTGATAGACACTTTAGTGCGTTTCATCATTGGCTCTTGGGGGACATCGACTCCCCCAATCATCATGTTGATCACGTGCTGAGGCTCCTCTCGTTCGACTTGTTTGTTGGCATCGTTGTTTTTGAAGTGTTTTTTGGCTCGCCCACTTAGGAATTCTCAGAGGTGCCCATTGTTGAACAATCGAGCAACTTCTTCTCTTAACTGTCGGCAATCTTCGGTCCTATGACTGTGAGTTCCGCAATACTTACACATCAAATTAGGATCTCTCTGGACAGGGTCGAACTGCAATTGACCGGGCGACTTGGTCTCTTTGATGCGCCCTATGGCCGGCACGATGCTTGTGGCGTCCACGTTGAAATTGTACTCCGATAATCTTTGTGCTTCCCTACACCCGAGCGACCTGTCAAAACCGCTCTTGCTCACCAGGACCCGGATGCTCGGCCCTCGATCACTTCTCATCTCGTTCTTAGTTGGGTGACACCCGGATCTGTTTCCCCTTTGATCCACGCTGTACGGCTGATATCGATTTCGGACCGGCCTTTGCTCTTGATCAGTGGCTCTCTTGGATCTATCGTCGGTTCTGATGGTGTAAATAGATCCAGAAGGGGCCTCAAGTTGGTCATCTTCGACCCTGATCTTCGATTGGTACCTGTTGTGGACGTCAGCCCAGGTTACTGCTGGGTGGTTCACCAAATTTTATTTTAGCTGTTGAGAGGCCATGGAACTTTAAGAACAAGCGTAAAATAGAGTGTGTTACAGAGATTTATATCAAACCACCACTATTATCCTTAGCCCCACGGTGGGCGGCAAACTGTTTACCCTTAAAACGGATAACAATTGAATTTATACGTGGTTTTAAGGATATGTGGATTGATTCGGGGGTTGAGTCCCTGAGTGAATTCCTGAATGGCCCAATCATCAGCAACTAGTGGCAGATCCATCCGTTCCATCTAGAATCTTGACACAAACTCCATGAGCATCTCGTTATCCCTTTGTTTGACCTTGAAAAGATCTGACTTTCTACTCTCGACCTTGATGGCTCCGGCATGGGCCATTACGAAAGCATCTGCAAGCATAGCAACGAGTCAATAGAATTTGGAGGCAAGTTGTGATACCATATCATTGCCCATTTGGACAAAGTTTTCCTAAACTTTTTCAGCAACACCGACTCGATTTTGTCGTCTTCCAAGTTGTTCCCTTCGGCCGGCATGTATAGGAGGTTACATGCTCATTTGGAACCGTGGTCCTATTATACTTAGGAGTGTCGGGCATCCAAAACCTCTTCAGGATTGGCTTCAGTGCCATGCTCGGGGGGAAGGGTTTTTGGATAAATTTTTTGGAGTCCGATCCCTTCAATATCGGAGGTGCTCCCCGGATCTGATCGACCCTGGAGTTGTATGTTTTTACCTTCTTATCGTTGGCCTCAATCTTTTTCTCGCTTGACTCCACCCGTTTTTTTAATGCTTCGAGCATCTTCATTACCTCTGAAGTTTCTCTGGACTCGGCTTCACTAGGTCTCACGACAACTCTTTCATTTCTCCGAATATTTTACTGGGATTGTTCAGGGTCGACCCTGTTAGGGGCGTGGCTTTGTTTCTGTATCTATGTTATTGCTGCATGTTGAGCCTGTAACATTTCAAAAATAAATCGTAGGCTCAACCCATCACTTTCACCTTCGGGCGCTTCTCGAGCCGTTGGCCGGGGTCCCCCGCGAACACTATTTTTGGGATCAGTTGGCAAATTGATGTTGATGACCACTTGCGAGTTAGCATCGACCAGGTCGGCTGTTGGGACACCATTGGGATCGGCAGGAGGCACATCATTACTGGGCACCACATTATTATTTTTGCCGTGATGGCTTGACTCAGGGTCAACGTTCAAGTGAGCAGATTGAGAGTTTGACATTCTTAGGCTGACTTGGAATTAAGATTTCAAAGAACAAGTGTAAAATATAGTGTGTTATGGAGATTCATATCAAATCACCACTATTATCCTTAGCCCCACGGTGGATGCCAAATGGTTTACCCAAAAATGAGTAACAATTAAATTTGTACGCAGTTTTAAAGATACGTGGTTTAATTCAATACGAATAATTAAGAATAATAGGTAAATAAGTTAAAGATCAAATAAATGATCACACCAATCACAATGCAATGACCAAGCCTGATCTTAAATTGAATAGTGAAATTGATCCTCGATTGGACCATTGGTACAAGCTCGATTTTGAGTGAAGGAAAGAACAAATGAATAATGCCTTGAACAATAGCTAGAAGATAATAGTAAGCTTTTATTGCTTTGATTTGCATGTTACAATGTGTCAGACTAAATAAAAACTTTCTCTTTATATAGTAGGAGAATTTCAATCCTAATACAAGTCTAAAAAAGGTAAAAATCTTCTTTTTCCGGTAATTGTTGATCTATAATTGACACTGAACGGGATTCTCGCCGTAATATTCGGTTGAGGCCGAATAATATGGCCCCCTATTCATCATGCGTAACCGTTCACCGCGTCTCCCGCGGTCCAGAAGCTATACTTGGTCCGGGTACGTCGCTTTACCGTGTCTGATCTCAGACACATCGTTCGTTCTTCCTGGGTTTCAATACGAGGGGTTGCTTGCCTCGATTATAATCACGTGGAGCCGTGCTTCCCCTTCGTTCTCTCATCGAAAAATCGGGGACAACTTTATCCCCCATGTTACTCGTACACAATATCATTTCTTATGAATAATTATTTCAATATCTTTTTTCCCCGTATACCAATCTTATTCTTTATAAATAATTATTTGTAATTGACTTTTAACTGATCTGATTATGTAAAATTCTTTGGACACTTATATACACTTTCAAGGTATAGAAGGTAAATTCTTTTAAAAAAAGAGTAAAGGAGGGCAACATCCAAATCCTCATTTCTTTAAATCTACACATAGACAAGACCACCCAATAAAACAGAAAATAATAGGAAAGTTTACAATTCATCATATCGCGTGAAAGAAGCAAGAACCCCATGAAAAAGAAAAAGGAAAAAAGAAAAATAAATTATATCACCAACCAAGAGCATCAAGAATACCTAAAACCACATCACAAATATGCTTAAATCCATCTTCTCTAATAGCAAGTTGAGGAGGATAAACAACTCCAGGATTTCTCTCAAATCCATTATGACAAACATTAGGGTAATCAGCAGCAGCCATTACATGCATATAAGCATAGTCATAAACTTCATCATTCAAATCTTGAAGAGAGGATTGAAGAGCATTAGCAGCAAAAGCATACTTTTCAGCACAATCTCTGAGAAGTTTCTTCATTAGATTTGTATCATTATTTGTAGTGTTGTTATTACTACTAGTGTTAAGTAGTAATTTGGAAGAAAGGTATGAATTTGTGGCTGTGGCATTGACCATTCCAACTTTAATCATAATGGCTGCTAATCCTTTTGTGTCTGCTTTGAGGCTTGTGGAATCAGATTTTAAAGAGGATATACAAAGATCATAGTATTTTGTGTGCTTGCATGTTTTTTGGATCAAATCAACTGATGATGAGGAAATAATTAGTTTAAGTGAAATCAAGAAAACAAGAATCGATAAGAAGTAGCAAGTTGACATTCTTGATTGAAGGGATTTGAGGGTATGGGATTTGGGGATAAAAAGGAATTGAACTTGAGATGTTAGATTTCTTTGTCTAGTAAAGGAAGCATAGTTGTATGAAAAGGGCTGCTTTCTCTTTTATACTAGGGAACATTTCTAATTAGGGAATAGAAAACCAATAACTAAAAATAGGGCAATTCATTTTTCACAAATTACTGAATGGGGAACAAAGAGATGGGTGTATTTATAAAATATCGCTGGAAATGAGGAAAGTTGATAATATCGTTTCCTGTTATAATTATTTTATATCAATAATAATCTATTAATATAAGAGAGAGTACAAAAAATTTGAGAGAAAATCTCCCTCTAAATAAGACGTTCCAAATTGTGGATGTTATTCTCCCCCATTGTAATTTTCTTGTTACTTCAAGAACTGAGACCTAGCCACTAGTCCTTTGACCTAACCAGTTGCCTAGTTTGTCACTAATATAACCTCTTGCGCCACCAAATGAAGCATAGTATAGTGTGAGAGAGAGGCTTCTATTTTCTTTTTATGTATAAAAAAAATGAAATTCTTTACTATGCAAACTGAAAGACTGGAAAAATATTTCAAAGATTCATATTGAGAGATCTTTAATGAAGAAAGACTGCAAACGGAAATATAAGTAGAAAGAAAGAAATTCAAAATATATAAAGATTAAAAATCTCCAAGTACAAAAAACTGTAGAAACGAAATTACTCAATCAGAGAATGACGAAATGAGACATAAATCTTTATTACCTCCTTATAATAGATTTAAAGATTTCTTGTTGCCTATTTTAAGAACCTTTTATCTACTTTTTTTTGGTTATGTATTACTCCCTCCGTTTACTTTTACTTGTCCATTATACTAAAAATATATCTTTACTTTTACTTATTCATTTTAGCAAATATCAAGAGAAAAATAAATTATTTTTCCTGGTTTACCCTTATCAATAGTTTCCCTTTCCCAAATCATTTTTCAAAATCTTTTGAAATGATATAATTATTACTGATATTATTATAAAATATATACAGTCAGATTTCTCTGTATAGCTATCTTTTATAATAACACTTTACTATAATAGTCAAATTTCCTTTGAAACCAATTTTTATTTTATATCATAATATATATTTTTATAACAACACTTTTTTATTTTAAACATTATCGAGACAGATAAAGCTATTATAAAAATATTTAAAAGTTATTATAGTATTTATTAAGAGAAGAACAAAATCTATTATAAACAAGTAAAAATAAATAAAAAGAGTATTTAATAATTTCGTCCTGCATATATGGTTTGGACTTTGTATAGTGGTCTTAGTTTGTCACTATCGAAATCTGGTACCATAAATTTTGGACTTTGAGTTGTTTTTTGTTGCTTTTCTCCTAGTTGATTGTAAGGGTCTGTTTGGCAGGGACAGTAACAATTAATAGGCCCTTTTTGGAAGTTACCTACCTTCCAAAATGAGTTCACGGGAACATTCATAGAAAATATACTTATTGCAATATGGACCCCTTCAATATTAATGTCTGGAATATTTGTTTCTTTTAGACTAGGCTATAGCTACTTAAATTCACATGTTCCAACTTCCAAGTACACATATATGTCTTTTGATGTCTAAATTTATTGATATCTTGACATTTTCTTTATTATCTCTTCGAATAATGGAAGGACTTTAGTAGGAATTATAACAAAGGATTAGTGTACCTAACTCTTCGGACCTTCTTCAAACTCCTGAATAAGATAGTCGACATTAAGATATCAAACGATTCCGTCGATAAAAACTTCTTCATTCATTCAGACAAAAACCATACCACCTTAATAAGTTATACTCTTATCAGACTTTGAAAAGTTTCGAGATCACCGTTCGAGAGATCAAGTACTACAAGTATCAGAAACATTAAGGGAAAACAAAAAACAATAAGAAAGGAAGACATATAAGGGTACAAGTTGAAACATACAATAGGTCAAACATGGTTTCATAATATATATCAAGATGTTTTGTTCTTACTTGTTCACATTTATGGTTTGTGAACTTTTTATTTCTCAGTAAGCTTGGTTAGTGCTTTTATATACATAAATGTGAATATTATGTATATATTGGTGACATCTTTATAGTTTCAAGGATACAAATTTGTAAACTTGTATTACTTTTATTTGTAAAATTATGTTATGTGTGCAATTAGATACAATCTATTCATGTCTAATATTCACTTCAAATCGATTACATAGACCAATCTTCAAAACAAAAAGCATCATGCATGTAAAACTCGTCTTTTTTAATTTAAAATTCAATTTCTTATCCAACTTTATCACATTATTCAAGGAATAGTTGTGAATTGTGAAAGCGAATCAATGCATGTATTACGTATTCCATCCTTGCAGAGGAAGATTGTCACCACGTGAATTGCCAAATCAAAGTCAATAAAGATCTTTTCAGCCTTGTGAAAGCTCCAACACAAGACAAGTAGCAGCCAGTGGAGGAATTAATTGACATTTTCTGTCAGAAAATTATATTGTTTAAATAGGTAAAAATTATATTTTAAGTATATATATTATATATTGAATCTCTTTATATTTATCAAGAACGGTTCAACCAAATTGGTGGCCTCAAGCGAAACTTATTAAGAGGCCTTAAGTTTTTTTGCCCTAAAAAAAAAAATTTTTACATATGTATTTTTATTTAAAATAAAAGTTTTAACTTTTTAGGATGCAAAGTTGTTAATAAGATTTTACAATTGATTCTTTTTATATATTTTTTTCAGTTATCAATTTATCCAATTAATCTAATTATGCTTAAGGCATTTTTTAAATCGCTCCTTTCTTGAGATGGTATTAAAGTTCAGCTTTTCTCCTCTCTCTTTTTGTGTGTGTTTTTGAGTAATCTGATTTTTATTTTTTCTAGTTGACACATTTAAATTCTAATATTTGATAAAGTAATATACACCTGTAAAGTAAAATTTACCAAATGTAAAATTTAGTTATAAGATAATAGAAAGTTAAAATAATATAACCTAATTTTAGAAGTTGATAACTTAATATTACTATAAGATTTCACTGCTTTAGTTCGCATGTTGCAAACACTTGAAAACTTTAAGAAAAAGAAAAGAAAAGCATAATTTTATTTATTTAATGTCCTTGCCCTTATTTTTGAGAGAATAGATAGCTTAACAGGATGAAAAAAAAAAAGAAAAGAAAAGTATATGGTACAAATTTTATTACTTACGAGAAAGGAGAAGAAAAAGAATATTGATATTAGAATGAAAATTTCAACTGTCAATGGTTAAATGGTTCTCTTTTATTTTTTAATAAAAATCTTACACGGTAGTCTTTCACCATACAATAATCAATAGAAAATTTTGCTAAGAAAAATTAACTAGAAATACTACATTATTAATTAAAAATGAGGCCTCAAAAGCTGGGGCCTAAAGCCTTTGCTTTACGGACTTGACCCTCCATCCGGCCTTGATATTTATTCGTGTATTTACTTCTTTAAATTTTGATATTTTTTAATAAAAATTCTAGCACCGCTACTGTAGTATACTAATGGCCCATTGCTGCATAAAGTTGCAAGGTGCTTGAATTAATCTTGACACTATCAAATTATCATAAAAATAATTAAAAAAAATTATTTTAATTTATAAATTAAAATTATTTTCGTGTGACTTATAGGTCATGAGTTTGAACTGTGAAGCAGTCACTAATGCTTGCATTAGAATAGATTGTCTACATCACACTCCTTAAAATGCGATCTCGTATCTTGCATGAATACAGAATATTTTGTGCATCATACTGTCTTTTTCTTTTTAAATATTAAAAAACAAGGAAAAATAATCTTCTGCTATGTGTTATATCTGCTATGTTTTTTTCCTTCTACGGGCAACGACATATAATCATTTATTTCAAATTGTGCTCTTTATAGTTTCTTGAATATTGTCCACTTTACTCTATTAAAAATTAAGATGAGAAACAAGCTGTACCGCCTTAGGAAAACACAGGGGTGGCTCAAACACATATGTAATTTAAAGTCAAAATTTAATGTGGCGTAAATTTTTAAAAGAAAGTTATGATATATATTTTTATTTGAAGTTTATTTTTTTATTTTTTCGAGATGCAAAGTTGTTAATAATTTTTTTATAATCGGTTTCCTATATTCCTCTTCAATTGATAATATACCCAATCCATTTTATTTATCTTGCGGCATTGTTAATCTAAGGCTACTGTTGTAAAAAAACTCTACTTTTATATGAAAAGTACTACGCTAATATTATTTTTTAAAATGCCTATCAACCCTTTATTTCTGAAAAATAAGGCCTCAAAATTTGGGGGCTTAAGGCAAAATCCTTACTTGGAACAACATTAGAACCGGCCCTGGGAAAATATAGTCCTTGGTCATACAATGACAAAATTTATGGTGAGATTGAGAATACTACAATGAGAAGTTGAATAAGAAGGCCTTAAAGTTTGCATAACGAATAGAAGTTCTTTTATTTGGAAAAACTTTTAGGTCCTTTTAATTTATTCAATTTTCTCATTGTAGTATTCCCAAATCCCAAACTCATTTTAGTTTCCTACTCTTAAGCTTTTCACTCACATATATAAATCTCTCTCCAATTTGAGTTTCGGAGGAAACTTCCAGAAAGATTCAGAGGGAACAACATGATATTTGAGGTTCCTTTTTAAAGTAGATTGTATTGTAAAAAATGGTGAATAAATCGAATCTATAACAAAATACAGAAAATACAATTTGGACTGGGCTTTTTCAGCATAAACTAGGCCTTTTCACTTCGTGGGCCAAATTATCTGATCATGGGCTAATTCTTCACAATTACTACTTAGTTTGCAATGGCAATTATAGTACTATATTAAAATTAAAAAAAGTTACATGATATAACTAGCTTATATACTATATTTACCATAAATAAAATTTACAATGACTATTTAGCAAAACCTTAAGTAAAAAGAACAAACTGCTGCAGACAGATTTGTTCAAGGTGTTCCTTTTTCATTCTTGTTTTGCAATTTAGTGGGAGTTTGGACATTAGAATTGTAAAATTTGGGAAAAAAGTAAAAAAAAAAAAAAAATCAATTGAAGATGATATTTAAAAATTAGAGTTGTGTTTGGACATGAATATAATTTTAGGTTGTTTTTGAACCTTAACCAGCAAGAGGATTTATTCAATCACATAGTTTGTGCTCCTAGAATATTGAGCCCTTGGAGCTTTCTACTTGATTTTATCGAAAAGACCCAATGAATTGGGATTTTCCTATGGGATCTTTACATAAATAGCCGATCATATTCATTATTTACTTTTTTTAGCCATATACATAGATTATACATTAATTATACACAAGTATGCATATACAATACATAAATTATGCATATTATGCCTCCATCGGCTATTTTTAGTTTAAGTTATTAGATGGCGGCTATTTGGGTTAATTCTTCTTTCCCTATTGGTCCAGGTCATTTTGGGGCAAGCGGATAGTGAAATCTTGGTGATCTTCTCTATCTAGTGAATGGCAAGTCTTTTGTGTGTGATCTGAAGTGAAACTTTTGAAAGACAGCTTATTGGAGTTTTTGAAATTATTAAAAAATTACGAAATTCATCTTCAAAGTGAAATTTAAAAATTTTACAATCAAACATTAATTTCGGATTAAAGTAAAAAAATTCAGAAAAAAGTAAAAAAATCTTTATGGCCAAACGTGCCATTAGTTGCTTTTAAGAGTTCTTATTCTTCTTTCTTTTCTTTTAAGGCTTCAAAGATTATTCATACCTAGCATGAATACCTAGCATGAACACCAAAGATGAGATTTGTTCATGGAATTCGATTAATTTTGGGAAAAAAAATTAAAGAAATTTTTTTAAGTTTCAAAAATTGATTTTGTGCAGTTTTTGGGTGAAATTTTATTTTTTTGCTCACAAAACTTGAACCTTTTTCCGTAAAATGAATGTTCAAAGACAATTTCAACTTCTAAAAATTATTTTTTCAACATAATTTTAGAAATTCTTTTTTTAAATTTCAACCAAATCTATGTACAAAAGTTTCAATAAAATTTATGTGCGAACGCTCTCAGAAGTATGGGTTTCGAAGAAAGAAAGAAGTATGGGAATAAATTTGTAAATATGCCACAGGACATCGAAAAAGCTAACTTAGCAAACGTCGAAAAAGCTAACTTAGCAAAGTTACAGAACTGGAGTGAAACAGAACTTAAGACACTTACTTTTCATGAAAGTTCCAAACTTGAAGATTAATGTTATTTATGGGAAGGTTTTGATTTTATGTTCCCCTCCTATTATACTTTTTTTGGTTTTATAATAATTAAGGTAGGGGTAAATGTTAAATTTCATCGCCAAGGAAGATGAAAGCCCGGGATTAATTAAAAAAAATGTGCAAATGTAAAATGGTGTAAAATTATGTCGTTTTCAGATGGTAATGGTGTCATAAAGAAGATTAATGGTAAATAAGACAGTACTTGTAGATTTGTAAGACCTTAATTGAGAAACAATTAATATTGTACGACGTGGGGCAAAGAGATTTAAACATTTATGCATTGATGTGTATGTTTAAATCTTTACTCTCATTCTCAAACTTTCATGTGGCCGGGTATGAGTATGTGTTGAATAGATTATACTAAATTACGGGGTAAATTTTACATACGGTCATAAAATTACAGTTTTTGGCACCAAATTCACACAATTTTGTTTTGTCACTCTAAAGCCACAAAGTAATAACCTTAGTAACCAAATGATCAATGGCTGATTTTTCATTTTTTCATTTGTTAAACAACCATTGAAGGAAATAGACAAATGATGTAGGGTATTATCACTTCTAGTCCGCGCCAGAAATTATTTATTTTCAGTAGTTGAAAAAGTATATAAAATTTATATATTTTTATATATAACATACAAAATATATATATATATATATACAAAAAATATATATATATTTTTAGCTGCTATTTTGAAAGCGACTATACAGTATCATTTTCCGAATGAAGTAAAGTTGTGTGAGTGTCATTTTCCCAATGAAGTATAGTTGTGTGACTTTAGATTTGATTGGATTAGATTTGCTCTATTTGACGATAACATAGACTAAAGTTTACTGAGAAAATGTTTTTTATATTTAAGCAAAATTCTTGTGTCAAGACTTTATGTCTAATTAAAGGTTCTTAGCTTAATTGACCAGTTCCTTCCATATTCAAAGTTTTCGATTCCATCTCTCTGTGCTGTTGTGTTTTTCTTCTCTTTGTAGGAGAAATCATGATTTAAAGTTAATGCATTTGATTTTTAATACTGTTAATATTCAACATATTATATTATTAAACTTATGCGTTCAAAATTAAATATTTATTAAAATTTTAGTAATATTTCAATGCACATGATTGACACAGTAAATGTGACTGCATCGGCCTCTGGAGTCTGGATGATGAATCAATAGGTGAAACTATTTAAATATTTTTTTCTTAAGCTATATCGGCCTAAAATCCAACTAGTTATGTTGGTACCTAAACCAACCTACTAGGTAAGCCAATTAACAATAAACCACAAAATAATGATAATGATAAGAGTCAAAAATGAAATAACTGAATTTTATACAACTCCTCAATGACTGGTAGTACAAATCATGAGCTTCTAAGACTTAGAGTTTATAAAGCTGGAATGAGATAAATATCTCATCTGTTCGAAATGTACATAAACGGATTTATAAATCTAAAGCTACTAAGAACAAGAGACAGCTATAACCGGAACGCATGTACATCTTTAATGCTAGCTTCCATACACATCAACATCAGCTCCAAAATCTACACGCAAGGTGCAGAACTGTAGTATGAGTACAACCGACCCCATGTACTCAATAAGTAACAAACCTAACCTTAGGTTGAAAGCAGTGACGAACTTGGACCACGATCAGAGTCCAACACCAATAGCCAAGAATAACTCGTAATAATATAATAAAAACAGTACAAGTAATAACTTAAAAATATGAGCCTCAGCTCGTTCACAGTTACGCAAAATAAGCATGTTTTCAGGTATAACAGTAAAACCCAAATCTTTCGTCGAATCTCCAAAATATGAGTATATTAGAAAAACTGTGATTTTCCCAAAAACTTTCAACAACAGATAAGATATTTCATTCTTAGATAGCATGAGAAAAGTACATCTCTATGCCTACATGTTAATGTGTTTGTGAAGCCGTGAATGTTACAAAACCGTATAGCATGAGGAAATGCATCTCTATGCATATATGTCAAGTATGCAAGTCAAATGCTATGTATCACAGTGATGAACTCATGTACTCACACTCTCGGAGTACTCAATCTCATTGTCTCGCACTCCTACTCATCACGCTCAATCACTCAACATACTCAATCACTCAGCATTGTACGATACCTGCTCACTGCTGGTATGTCAGACTCCGGAAGGGCGGATCCTGTCCAAGCGCTAATATAAGCCAACATGGCCTGCTGCGGTGTGCAGCCCAATCCCATCATAAATCAATAAAATCTGCTGCGGCGTGCAGCCCGATCCCATCATGAATCAATGAAACCTGCTGCGGCGTGCAGCCCGATCCCCTCATGAATCAATAAAACGTACTGTGGCGTGCAGCCCGATCCTATCATGAATCAATGAAACCTGTTGCGGCGTGCAGTCCGATCCCGTCATGAATCAATAAAACCTTCTGCGGCGTGCAGCCCGATCCCATTATGAATCTCACTCACAATCCGGCACTTAGGACCCAACTTAGTCATCAATCTCTCCAGTCTGTCGGGCTTACAAATCTCATGTCAATCAGCCTAAACAATGATAATATGATGTGACAACAAATGAAAACAGAAACTGAGATATGATATGCAAATGAATGAATATGACTGAGTATGTAATTGCAATTTAAGCAAATAACTCAACAACAGAGACGACCTCAGTGGGTCCCAACAGAATAAGCATATAGCCTAAACATGATTTCTAACATCATTCACAACTCATACGATCAAACAAGTAGGGAGAACATGGATGTAACAAGATATAACAGCAAAAATAAGTCCGGTCATAGTCTAATAGTCGACTAAAATCATGATTTCCTCGGTGTACACCCACATGCTCGTCACCTAGCATGTGCGCCACCTCAATACATCTTTTATAACACAATTTCTAGGGTTATATACCTCAAATCCAAGTTTAGATAAGTTACTTACCTCGAACAAGCCGAATCCAATACCGAACAAGCCAAACAATTGTCACGATCCCAATTTCCCTCCATAGGATGTCGTGATGGCACCTAGTCTCTACGACTAGGTAAGCCTAATAATTTATGAAAAATCGGAATATAAAACTGAAATTCAATCTCAACACATGATATATAAATAGAAAACTGCGATTTAAATAATTACACCTCCTAAGACCGGGTAGAAATAAGTCACAAGCTTCTAAGGAAAAAGTTAAGTGTTTTTATACATCAAGTCTAAAGAGAAAAAGGGAAAACAACATGATAGGGATAGAGGGGGACTCCGAGGTTTGTGGACGCTGGCAGATATACCTTGAAGTCTCCACGTATCACTGCTCACTGATATCGGGGCTAGTGGAAAGAACCTGGATCTGCACAAAAATATGTGTAGAAGTGTAGTATGAGGACACCACAATGGTACCCAGTAAGTGCCAAGCCTAACCTAGATAGTGTAGTGACGAAGTCAGATCAGGGCCCTACTGGTTTAAAAGAAAATTAAGGCAGAAGATATAATAATATTTGAAATGACTGAGAATTTAAATAACGAGAAACTTCAAAAAATAACAGCTCAACAATTAGAAGTAAACAACGGGGGCACTCTCGAGGTACTACCTCGTAGTCCCAAATGTAAATATGCAGTACAAAGGGATCTCCAGAGGAACCACCTCATAGTCCCAAAGTAAATATGCAGTAGGGGGTTCTCCCAAGGAACCGCCTTGTAGTCCCAAAGTAACTATGCAGCACAGGGAATCTCCCGAGGAACCGCCTCATAGTCCCAAAGTAAATATGCAGCAGGTAATCGAAGGAAACACGAATATTACAGCTAAAATCTCACAGTTAAAGTTTTAATTCAAATCATGGAAAGCAGGTAATTCAACTAAGCATGTTGCACAAATTGCAAGTAAGAGTTAAGGTACATAGACATGCGATACTGGGCTAAACATGATCACTACATATGCTAAGGCAACTCAGTTAAGGAATTTAAAAGATGACAACTCAGCAAGAACAAAATTTTCCACAATCAGCCCGTGTACGCACTCGTCATCTCGCGTACACGGCGCTCGCATATCACAAATTGTTACAACAGTACCAAATCCTAAGGGAATTTCCCCCCCCCCTCCCCACAAGGTTAGACAAGTCACTTACCTCAAACCAAGCTCAATCAGTCAATAAGAATGCCTTTCCCTCGATTTTCTGACTCTGAACGGCCCAAATCTAGCCAAAAGCAATTACATACTATAAATACAACTATAAGAAACTAATGTAAATAATAAATCTACGACTTTAGCAAAGAATTAAAAAACGCCCCAAAAAGTCGACCCGAGCTCATGTCTCAGAATCGAGTAAAAGTCACAAAATACGAACACCCATTGGATATCGAGTTCACTCATACCAAAATTACTCAAATCCGATACAAAATTCTCGATCAAAAACTCAAAATTCGGCCTAAGGATTTTTTCATATTTTTCACAAATTTCTCAACCCAAATCCTTAATTAAATAAAGAATAAATGATATCTTAATGGAAATTAATAAAAAACAAGTCAAGAATCCTACCCAAATGTTTCCTCTGAAAAACCCTCAAAATTTCGCCTTAATCCAAGCTCTCTAGGTCCAAAAATACAGAATGAAATCAAACCATCGAACTTAGGCCTTTTCTGCCCAGTGAAGTCGCACCTGCGAACCCACAGCTGCATCTGCGGAATTTCCATCGCAAGTGCGGTTCTCACTAACCCCAGCCTCCCCCGCTTCTGCGAGAAAACAACCGCATCTGCGAATAGCTTCTAGGATGATGTTTAGCCGCGCCACTCTCCTCAGAGATGCATACCTTAATTTATATCAGATCACAAGGTTCTCATGACCTCAAAGTGATTTTTCGCACTTGCAGAGGAAATGTCGCACCTGCGACCATGCCCGCTCCTGTGCTTCCTGCCATCGCAGAAGCGACCTCGCTTCTACAGAGACCTTCCCGCTTTTGCGATCTCAGTGTCCCCCACTCACTACTGCACCTGTGCTCTAAAGACCGAACCTGCGGCCACACCCATCACAGGTGCGATCACACCAGAAGCAGTTGTGCTTCAACAATGCTTAAGGTCCAAAATTGTTCCGGATTCAATCCGAATCACACCCCGAGCCTCCGAGACCCCATACAAATATACCAACAAGTCCTAAAATATCATACAGACTTAGTCGAACCTTTAAATCACATCAAACAACACTAAGAACACGAATTGCACATCGTTCAAGCCTAATGAACTTTAAAACTTCAAACTTCCACATCTGATGCCGAAACCTATCAAATCAAGTCCAATTGACCTAAAATTTTGCACACAAGTTATAATTGACATTACAGACCTACTCCCACATTCAGAATCAAAATCCGATCCCGATATCAAAAAGTCCACTCCCCTCAAACTTCCCAAAAATCATCCCATTTTCCAACTTTCGCCAATTGGCGCTAAATTGATCTATAGACCTCCAATTCAACATCCGACCACGCTCCTAAGACCATCACCCTACGGAGCTATTGGAACCGTCAAAACTCCATTCCGGAGTTGTCTTCACAAAATTTAAACTATGGTCGATTCCTACGACTAAACTTCTATTTTAGGGACTATGTGTCCCGTTCCACTCCAAAATCAAAAACAAATCCTCCCGAAAAGTCACATAACCACAAAATGAAATAAAGGAAGCATTATATGGGGGTTCGGGGCTAATACTCTCAAAACAACCGGCCAAGTCGTTACATCCTCCCCCTCTTAAAACATACGTTCGTCCTCGAACGAGAATAGAGACATACCTGAAGTGGTGAAAAGATGAGGATAACAGCTGCGCATATCATGCTGGGTCTCCTAAGTCGCCTCCTCGACCGGATGACCCCTCCACTGAACCTTCACTGACGCGATGTTCTTCGGCCTCAGCTTTCGAACCTGCCTGTCCAAAATGGCCATCGGTTCCTCACCATAAGATAGATCCTTGGCCAACTGGACTGAGCTTAGTCTAACACATGAGACGGATCGCCATGATATTTCTGGAGCACGGAAACATAGAACACTAGATGAATTATAGAAAGATTAGGATATCTCAAATGGCCCGATATATCTAGGACTCAACTTGCCCGATATACCATACAAAGCCTCATAAGGGGCCATTTGAATGCTCGCCTGATAACTGTTGTTGTAGGCAAACTCCGCGAGTGGCAAGAACTGATCCCAAGCACCCCCAAAATCCATCACGCACGCAAGAAGCATATCCTCCAATATCTGAATAGTGCGCTCGGACTGTCCGTCCATCTGAGGGTGAAATGCCGAACTCAACTCCACATGAGTACCCAACTCTCGCTGTACGACTCTTCAGAACCGTAATGTGAACTGTGTACCCCGGTCAAAGATGATGGATACCGATACGCCATGAAGCTTGACAATCTCGCGAATATAAACTTGAGCCAGCTGCTCCGAAGAGTAAGTAGTAACCACAGGAATGAAATGAGCTGACTTGGTCAATCTATTACAATCACCCAAACTGCATCGAACTTCCTCTGAGTTCGTGGGAGCCCAACAACGAAATCTATAGTGATCCGCTCCCATTTCCGCTCTGGAATCTCTAACTTCTGAAGTAATCCACCCGTTCACTGATGTTCATACTTCACCTGCTGACAATTTAAGCACCGAGCCACATATTCCACTATGTCCTTCTTCATCCGCCTCCACCAATAGTGCTGCATCAAATCCTGATACATCTTTGCGGCACCTGGATGAATGGAGTACCGCGAAATATGAGCCTCCTAGAGAATCACCTCACGCAACCCATCTACATTAGGCACACATAGCCTACCCTGCAACCATAATACACCGTCATCTCCAATAGTGACCTCATTGGCATCACCGTGCTGAACCGTGTCCTTAAGGACAAGCAGATGGGGGTCATTATACTGACGCTCCTTGATACTATCATAAAGAGAAGACTGAGAAACCACACAAGCCAACACTCTGCTCGGCTCGGAAACATCCAATCTGATGAACTGGTTGGCCAAGGCCTGAACATCCAAGGCTAAAGGCTTCTCTGCTACTGGTAGATATGCTAAACTGCCCAAACTCTCCGCCTTGCGACTCAAGGCATCGACCACCATATTGGCCTTCCTGGGATGATAGAGAATGGTGATGTCATAATCCTTAAGCAACTCCAACCATCTCCGCTGCCGCAAGTTAAGGTACTTCTGTTTAAACAGACGCTGTAGACTTCGGTGATCGGTGAAAACCTCACAAGGAACACCATACAAATAATGTCGCCAGATCTTCGAGGCATGAACAACAGATGCTAACTCAAGGTCGTGGACAAGATAGTTCTTCTCATGCACCTTCAATTGTCTAGACGCGTAGGTAATCTGCATCAACACCGTGCCGAGAACAATGCGCGACGCATCACAATATACCGTATAGGACCCTAAACCAGTAGACAACACTAACACTGGGGCTGTATTCAAAGCAGTCTTGAGCTTTTGAAAGCTCTCCAAGCAATCCTCGATCCACCTTAACGGAGCACCCTTCTAGGTCAATCTGGTCATAGGTGCTGCAATAGACGAGAAACCCTTTACAAATCAACAGTAATACCCTGTCAAACCAAGAAAACTGTGGATCCCCGTAGCTGAGGACGGAATAGGCCAACTCTGCACTCTTCAATCTTCTTCGGATCTACCTTGATCCCCTAATTTGATATTATATGACCCAAAAATGCCGCTGAGTCTAGCCGGAATTCACACTTCAAAAATTTTGCATATAACTTCTTCACTCTCAAGGTCTGAAGCACAGTCCTCAGTGCTGCTCATGATCCTCGCGACTCCGAGAGTACACCAGAATGTCTTCGATAAACACAATGATGAAAAAGTCAAAATAGGGCTGAAATACATTGTTCATCAAGTGCATGCATGCTGCTGGGGTATTGGTCAGCACAAAAGATATCACAAGAAACTCATAATGACCATACCGAGTCCTGAAAGCAGTCTTCAGGATATCTGGCTCCCGAATCTTCAATTGATAATAGCCTGAATACAAGTCGATCTTAGAGAATACTCTGGCACCCTGAAGCTGATCAAATAAGTCATCAATACGTGGCAATGGATACTTGCTCTTAACTATAACCTTGTTCAACTGGCGATAATTAATACACATTCGCATGGAACCATCCTTCTTCTTTACTAACAAGATAGGAGCATCCAAAGGCGACACACTAGGCCAAATGAAGCCCTTATCGAGCAACTCTTGCAACCGTTCCTTTAATTCCTTGAACTCTACTGGGGCCCTATGATAAGGTGGAATAGAAATGGGTTGAGTGCTCATGCCAAAGTCAATATCTCTGTCGGGCGGCATGCCCGGAAGATCTGCCGGAAATACGTCTGCAAAATCCCTTACTACTGGAACTGACTCTGCAGTAGGAGTATCAACACTAACATCTCTCACATAGGTCAGATACACATCACACCCCTTCTCAACCATTCGTTGAGCCCTAAGAAATGAGACAACCCTGCTAGGAACATGATCTAAGGTACCTCTCCACTCTAGCCGTGGTAGACCTGGCATTGCCAACGTTACCGTCTTGGCGTGACAATCAAAGATAGCGTGATAGGGTGATAACCAGTCCATGCCAAAATAATATCAAAATCCACCATACAAAGCAATAATAAATCAGCTCTGGTCTCAAAACCACTAAGAACAATCAAACACGACTAATACATATAGTAAAAAATAATAGAATCACCCACGGGTGTAGACACATAGACAAGTGAACTCAGAGAATCACGGGATACACCCACATACAAAGCAAAATAAGATGACACATAGGAATAAGTGGAGCCTAGATCAAATAAGACCGATGCATCTCTATGACATACCGGAGCAATACCTGTGAAAACAGAATCTTATGCAACTGCCTCCGTCCTATCATGAAGGGCATAATATCTGGCTTGGCCTCCCCCTCTAGGGCGACCTCTACCTATCTGACCTCCACCTTTACTTGGCTGTGCAGGTGGGGTGGTAGCTGGTGCTGTAACCATAGCCTGAGGACCCGGTGGAGCACGCTGTGCTTGAGAAATCTGTGGAGGTGCACCCCTCTTAAATCTGGGGAAATCACTCAATGACGAGTGTCGCCATAATCAAAACAAGCTCTCGGAGGACGTGGCTGCTGCGACTGGCTCGGGCCTGATCGACTGGACTGACCACTGGAAACACCCCGTGCAAGAGGCACATTAGACACTGGCGTTGCATAATAAAGATCCTGAGGCCTAGTAGTGGCCGCAGCACCGCTGGCGGCTGGAAGTGCTGAATGAACAGGGCGACCCATATAACCCCTGCTCTGACGAGCTGCCACTGGGGCACGAGTACCACTTTAAGTGCCAGACTCTCGAGACCTTTTGGACTCTCTCCCCTCTCTATCCCGAGTCAGCATACCCTCCAACCTCCTAGCAATCCCTACTACCTGCTGGTACGTAATATCCATCGCTAACTTTCCGGTCATGCTCAATCTGATGCTGGGGTTGAGCCCCTCAATAAACCGATGAACCCGCTCTTGAACAGTAGCAATCAAGGCTGGTGCATGCCTGGCCAAATCACTGAATCGGACCGCATACTCTAACACGGTCATAGCACCCTGGCGCAACTGCTCAAACTCTGCGCGCCAAGCATCTTTAGACTCTGGGGAACTGATATCGTCCAACACACTTCAATTCGAGGTTATGAAAATAGTCGATGCAATGATAGTACTCAGCTATAGATGGGAGTTAATAGTATATATCGTGGCATGTGAACTTGAATATCTAAATTTGCACTCCACAAAATTGGGTTGTTTTGAATTCTAATTTAAACTTCGACTGCAAATTGAGAAATAAAACTAGGAGATTGTTTTTGTTGTTTTTCAAATGTTGTAAAAAGTCTAGGTCTATGACCTTCATCTAGGTGTTTGCCTAATGGGATATACACTTTAAAGCTTGTTTTATTGGTCGGGGTGTATTATAGCTATCAACACTCAATTACCCACTCAATACCTGTCGGCCAGAGAGTGATTTTGCCCAATTGGCTTTCTCAAGTCCAAATGGGTATTGAACAAAACGGTTGATAAAAGCTCACGTCAGGTTGTTATTATCCTTAGGTTCAACCCTTTAATTGGGCTTATCAATATCTCGATTGACCCAATTTCTTATTAGCCAAATTTTTCTAGACTAAGTATCTCTTTTTCAAGTAGAGACCAAGTCAAATAGGCATGAACTAATATTTGCAACCATTAATCCACAAATAAAAGCAAGAACAAGGCTAAATAATAAACACCCAACCATAAACAAGCATTAAATTAAACACCCATTAAGTTTACACAATAGGGTTGGGTCACAACCTAGTAAAAATCTAGCTACTCATGCTTGAAATGGAAGAAATAGAAGAAGAAATGATAATTAAACTCATATTGCTAATTAAAATGATAAAATCTAAGTTAAAATAGCTCAAAATATGAAAAACTACTAAAAAGAGTAAAAGAAAACGGCTACTGTAGCAGCTGATGTCAAAAGTTAGCCTAAAAATGTGAAACTTGTCTATTTATACAGGGCTGGAAATTTCAGACAACAATGCCCTTTCGAAGGTTCTGCCGCCGCACAATTCCATGTGCGGTCCACTCTTTTCTTCAGCTTGACAGGATTGAAAGTCTACGGCCGCATAATTTTGAACCGCAGCCGCAATGCACTCTTTTTGCGGTTCGCAGAATTGTAACTGCGGCTGCACCTTGCCTTTCTGCTGTCCGCACAATTGTATCTACAGTCGCATAGTTCTTCTTCTGCGGCCGCAATATTGTTGTGCGGTCCACACTTCTGAGAGACTTGGAATGCATCTTCTCTGAACTTTGCTTCTGGCTCAGCTTTTGCGGCCGCACAATTCATGTGCGGACTGCACTTTGCACCAGTTGCTCATGGAAATTCCTTCATAACCTGTGGCCGCAGATGATATTCTGTGGTCCGCACAATTGAGCTTTTATGCCTTTTTTATCCTTGAGTTCAGATTACTCCTTCTTGAGTTGGATTTCATCTTGGGAGTTCATCTTCCAATATTCTTGCAATTAAGCTCATTTCATCAGTTTTTGGGAAGACTATTAAACGCATTTGGACTAAAACGAAAGCTAAAAGGCGCTAATAAGTAGTCAAAATTCCCACTTATCAGGAACATATTCCCTCAAGAACATATCCGAGAACTGAGCCCAAGTGAGTGAAGCTACCTCAGCCGGACTATCCAACTCGTATGCGCACCACCACTGATAGGTCGCTCCTGTAAGCTGGAACGTAGTGAATGAAACCCCACTTGTCTCCGCAACACCCATAGTACGGAGGATACGGTGGCACTCCTCAAGAAAACCCTGGGCATCCTCTGATGCCAAAGCACTAAAAGTAGGAAGGTGGTACTTCTTGTACCTCTCGACCTTGAGCTCCTCCGCGTCAAAAACCGCTGCCCTAACATCGGGATGAATTGGAGCTACCGGCTGCATCGGTATGATCTCTAGAACCTGGTCGACCTGAACCCGCTGCTTGGGGGTACAGGCGACGGGAGTCTGTGCTCCTCCCGCGGCCTGAGATGTGGCAGGAGCAAGTGCTATCAATCCTGCTTGAGCCAAGGTGCTGAACATACTTAGGAACTGGGCTAAGGTCTCTTGGAGGGCTGGTGCAGTAACAGCTCAGGTGTCTGTCCTCTAACTGGAGCTACTGGTGGCTCCGATGTAGCAGCTCGTGCGGGTGCTCTGGCTGCACCATGTGGACGTCCTCGGCCTCTATCCCGCCCCGGCCGCTTGCGGCTCCCGCAAGGGGCGCAGGTGTCTGGTCATCTGATCCAGCTGTACGTGTCACACCATCTGTGAGAGAATAGAAAGACAGAATTTTAGAATCCAAAGTCAAAATCTCGCACGATGAGGAATCAAAGAAGTGAAGCTTTTCCTGACAGTTCCATAGCCCCCGAAGATAAGTACGGACGTCTCCGTAACGATCCGCGAGACTCTACTAAACCTGCTTGTGACTCATAACACCTATGAACCTAGAGCTCTAATACCAACTTGTCACGACCCCAATTCACCCTCCGTTGGATGTCGTGATGGCACCTAGTCTCTAAGACTAGGTAAGCCTAACAAACTGCGGAATAACATAATATAAAATTGAAGCCCAATTCTCAACATATGAAATAAATATAAAACTGCAAATCAAATAATTACAACTTCCAAAACCCGGTAAAAATAAGTCACTAGCTTCTAAGAGAAAATGCTAAGTGTCTCTATCATCAAGTCTAAAGAGAATAAGGGAAATAACATAATAGGGATAGAGGGGGACTCCGAGGTCTGCGGACGCTGGAAGATATACCTTGACGTCTCCATGTACAGTCCAGCACGCTAGTATCTGGCCTGGTAGGAAGAACTTGGATTTGCACAAAAAGATGTACAAAGTGTAGTATGAGTACACCACAACGGTATCCAGTAAGTGCCAAGCCTAACCTCGGTAGAGTAATGACGAGGTCAGGTCAGGGACCTACTGGTTTAAAAAAAGTAAGGCAGAAGATATAATAATATTTGAAATGACTGAGAATTTAAATAACGTGAAACTTCAAAAAATAATAGCTCAACAATTAGAAGTAAACAACATGGGCACTCCCGAGGTACCGCCTTATAGTCCCAAATGTAAATATGCAAGACAGGGGGAATCTGTCGAGGAACCATCTCGTAGTCCTAAAGTAAATATGCAGTACACAGGGATCCCTTGAGGAACTGCCTCGTAGTCCCAAAGTACATATGCAACAGATAACCGAACCGAAAAAACAACGAATTTACAGCAAGAAATCTTACAGTTAAAGCTTTAATTCAAATCAAGAGAACCAGGTAATTCAACTAAGCATGCTACACAAAGTGCAAGTAAGAGTTAAGGCACGTAGACATGCGATACTAGGCTAAACATGATCACTGCATATGCTAAGGCAACTCAGTTAAGGAATTTAAAAGAAGACAACTCAGCAAGAATCGAGATTTCCAAAATTAGCCCGTGCACTCGTCACCTCGCGTACACGGCGCTCACATATCATAAATTGTTACAATAGTACCAAATCCTAAGGGGATTTCCCCCACACAAAGTTAGACGAGTCACTTACCGCAAATCTCGCTCAATCAATCGATAAGGATGTCTTTCCCTCGATTTTTCGACTCTGAATTTCCCAAATCTAGCCAAAAGCAATTACATATTATGAATACAACTACAAGAAACTAATTTAAATTGTAAATCTACGACTTTAGCCGAGAATCGAAAAATCGCCCTAAAAAGTCGACCCGGGCCCACGTCTCGGAATCGGGTAAAAGTCACAAATTACGAACACCCATTCGACCACGAGTCCAACCATACCATTTTTACCAAAATCCGTCGCCAAATCGCCACTCAAATCCCCAAATTAAACTCTCCAAATCCCTAATCTCAAACTCCCAAATTTCACCTTAAATACACACTAACTAGGTGGGAAAATCAATAGGGAAACACGATTATTGATCAAAAATAAGCACAAGGTGCTTACCTCAAGGAATCCCTCGAAAATACTCTCAAGAAATCGCCAAACTCGAGCTCAAAATGTCCAAAATGACAAAAAAATGTCGAAACCCTCTATTTTTGTACACTGCCCAGAGGGTTCACACCTGCAGAATTTTAACCGCTTCTGCAGTTATTCTTTCACTTCTGCTCCCTCTTCGCTTCTGTGGGAAGGAGTCCGCTTCTGCGGACTCGCTTCCGCGAAGAAGCTATCCGCTTATGCAATTTTGCCCAGCTTCCCCTTCCTCCGCATCTACGACCTTGGTGTCACTTTTGCGGACTCGCTTCTGCGAGGTCCTGTCCACTTCTGCGGACGTCATGCTTCTGCGATTCCCTTCTCACTTCTGCGAAGTTGCACCTGCGAGCCAATTTTCCCAGGTGCGATTGCATCAGAAGGTAGAAAATTTCCAACTTTGTTCTATGTCCAAATTTGATCCGTTAACCATCCGAAACTCACCCGAGGCCACCGGGACCTCAACCAAATATACCAACGAGTCCTAATACAATATACGAGTTTAGTCGAGGCCGCAAATCACATCACACAACATAAAAAATACGAATCACACATAGATTCAAGCCTAATAAACTTCAAAACTTTGAACTTCTACATCTGACGTCGAAACCTACCAAATCAAGTCCGATTGACCTTAAATTTTGCACACAAGTCATAATTGACATTACGGACCTATTCCAACTTTCGAAATCGGAATCTGACCCCGATATCAAAAGGTCCACTCCCGGTCAAACTTTCTAATAATCATCTAGTTTTCCAACTTCCGCCAATTGATGCTAAAATGACCTACGGATCTCCAATTCAATATCCGAACATGCTCCTAAGACCAAAATCATCCTACGGAGCTATAAGAACTGCCAAAACTCTATTCCAGAGTCGTCTTCACATAATTCAAATTACGGTCGATTCTTACGACTTAGACTACCATTTTAGGGACTATGTGTCCTATTTCACTTCGAACCCGAAAACAAATCCTCCCAGTAAGTTACGTAACCACAAAATGAAATAGAGGGAGCAATAATTAGGGGCTTGCGGCTACTACTCTCAAAACAACCGGCTGGGTCGTTACAGATTCATTTATGCCGGTGACTTGAAGTGCCACGTACAATTGTCCCCAACACATACGAGGCAGTAGCTATAGAATAAAAACAATTCAAAAAATGTAATGCAAATTGTAGCTACAAAATACGAGGCTGTTTACGCACAAAAACTTATCTTAAGCACTTTATATATAAAAAAACTATAACATATACACAATATGAATTTGACAAATAAAATATTTCTACCTTCTTGCACTAGACCTTTTCACCCTAAATTGAAACTTATTCATGACAGAATACTACTTTATTGCACTGATAATTGTTTGCTTGTCTTGGTAAATTTGGCCTACTTCAATTACTTTTGGCGTATGTTCTGTTATGATGATACTTTTATATTCCACAATTGCCAGAGATGTTTGTATATCAATCAACTTCATTGTTCCTAATACTTCTCCAATTATGTTACAATTGCTTGACAATTGTACCACGTTAGTATTACGATAATCAGAAGAACCTGCATTCAATTAAAAGTATAGCAATTCAGATCTCTGTATATTCATGTGTCCAGTATTTGACAGAATGCTTGTAGAGGCATAACAGTTGAACTACATTTGTTATGTAGTAAAATTTTAGATAATTTGTAGCAAAATAGTAAAACACTTGAAATTGAAAAAACATCAGCATTGAAAAAACAGAGCAAACCTACAATTGTGCTCGCATTCAACATACTGCATTCTAAATCGACATCACGCATTGTTATACACAACAGATACATTTTTAAGTTTTTATTTGCCTTATTCGTTTCCACATACACTCGAACTCCCATATCGCTCCGAATTTCCATTACAGGACAACGTTCATTGACAGTGTATTTGATTTCGATAATTTTTGCGGAGGTCTCGATCATTAGATGCTCTACAATTGCGAAATTCAATTGACTATAATTTGAATCGTCATTGACTACAATTCCGTCAACATCAAAGTCTTTGTATCTCCCAACACTATCCCACCGCCATTGAGTTGAAGCATAATCGCTTATTTTGACATTATGTCGCGAAATTCAATTCAATTGTAGGTAATTGTTACAATTGTTTTGTTCAAAATCTTTGTTAATGGAAAACTAGAGGAAACCAGAGAAACTAAAGAATAGAAGGATACTACAGATATGTTGCCTTGATTATGGTGCGATGATAACCAGTTAAAATCTGCATAGAAGGATTCTACAAATTTGTTGCCTTCATAATTGGTGTGATGATTGCGTCAGTAAAATTTCTAAGCGATCCCAAAATCCCGCGTCTAAATGATGCTAGTTTAAACAAATGTATATATTTGTAGCAAAACCGTGTTTACGTCGGGTAAATTCAAAAATATGAACATTTTTTGTAATAAGGTTTCAAATAGTGTATACGAACGAAAAAATCCCTTTTATCTTGCCCTAGTGGCCCATCTTTCTAGCTAGATCAAGAAAAAACCTTTGATTCGAGATCCACAATAGTGCCAAAGTAGAAGAACTCGAGAAATTTTAATTGAATTATGATACAAATTACATATAATGGGTATACACTATACACTCAAATCTAATTTTTTTTTTTATGATACTAATCCTTTAATCTCTCCGTTTTATTTTTTGTGATACTATTTGACTTAACACAAAATAACTTAAAAAGGATATGAAGTCTTCTAGAACTAGTGTGTAAATATATCATCACCTTTTAGTAGATATATGTCATTAAGGGTGTGTAAGTTAGGATGTTTAAAATTAAATGATTTCTAACTGTATGAATCCTTTTAGAACAAACTAAAAATGAGAAGTATCACATAGCACGAAAGAGGAACAAAGTTATTTTCTGTAATATTGTATTCTCGAATAGGCTCCATGCATGAGACTAGAATCTAAAAGTAGTAAAACAGGTTTGATTTTTTTAAGACGTAAACTCTCTTTCCTACGTTTGGAACAATTATATTTGAATGGTGCTCCTACCCTATTAAAACATAACACGTTAATTAGAAAGTGGACTGCCAGTATGCAGGGGCGGTTCAATAAATCTTGTGGCCTAAAGGCAAAATTATATTGAGAGACCTTTAAATTTATTTTATAAAATATTTACACTAATAATAAAATTTACTTTTTGAACAATAAATTAATTATTTAAGACAAAACTAATTGAATTTCAAAAAAACAAATAGGAAAAAGAGCACAAAAAATAAAGTGGTGGACAATCAGATGTTGAGATCCATAAATTTTGATTTGGTTATCATCACAAACAAGAAAAAAAAATAGACGTACATAACGTAATAGCTTAAGTTTTGACCATTAATGGTGTCAAAAATATTTACCCCTTATGATAATTTAAACGATAATTGTAGTTCATTCTATTAAGTAGTTGATGAATATCTAAAATAAATTATAAATAACCTAATATAATATGTTGAAGTACACTAAAAGAAAACCGGTGCATGAATACTTTTGTGTTCATGAAGTTTGAAAGAACATTGTAAAAGAAATTTATTATGTTGTCGATATATATAACTTAATTCCTATATAAAAAGGGTAAAAATTAAAATTGAAGACTGAAGCAAATATACTAATTAATCAATAAACAAATTATCATAATTTATGAATTTATTAATATAAAAGAACCTCAATCGCATAACCAAAAAATATACTATAACACTTTTTTTATACTAATCATTTTTATAATATATAATAATAATAATTTAAAATAAATTTAGGACCTTCAAATTTTGAGGCCTAAGGCAACGGGTCCAAGCCTTTAGAGCTGCCCTGACAATATGGTTTATTGCATTGAGATTTTGTTTGACCATTGTGTCAAGTGGATCGTAAACTGCAGCATGTAATAAAGAGGAAGTCGTGCAAGAAATTAACTGAGTAGTTTTTTCCAGAGACATAAAATCTCTCAGAACAGAAATTTTAATCAGATTTATACAAAATGTAGAAACGTTATTCTTCTATTATATGATACAAATATATATTCAACCTTACAAAACGAAAAGTTTTAAATATTTGGAAAATGACGCAATAGTTTTATTCATAGCGCGTTTAACATTTTTAATTTCATAGATGTTCAAGAGTTAACTATCTTATTTAATTACCTATATATTCTTAATGAAGCTATTTCCAGTAACTTGCACCCATCGATTTATCCAAAACAATAGGAACAATATTGTCTATTATTCATGTATGTACTATACTTCGTTGACCTCGAGGACTCAAAGTTTACTTGGTCATATAATTCAGGGGGTCACAATTGACTTTCTTAGTGCATATATGAAGTCCGCGGCGAAGTCAGAAAATTTAATAAGAATGTTTAAATTTGGAACATTATTTGTCAGTGGACTATGCAAGAGTATTCACACTATAAAAAGCGGGGTAGTTGCGGCGGACGATTATGCGTATAGCGGCAGTTCGAAACCGCCGTAATTGTAATTAATGCCAACTTCCAAAACCGCCAGAATCGCTTCCGCTAAAAGGTATAATACGACGGTTTCCTTTTAACCGCTGCAATATGTCAGAGAAATCGCCCCAATATGTATTGTTAAAAATGGCTGTTTACTTTTGCTGTTTGTAGCGATTATTAACCACCAAAGTTGTTGTCTTTCAAATTATAGCCAAAAGCTGTTCAGTTTATAGCCAAAAACTGTCATAATTATAATATTTTTAGTGTTAAGTTTTTAATTCAACATTTAGATCTTTTTTACTCCACAAAATGCATCATAATATGTAATCAAGCACCCATCATAATAATTAACATAAATTATAGAGAAGTAGATAAGTAAAATATTCATCATATTAAAAGGTAAGTGCCCAAAATCCACATCATCCTAGATTCTAAGTTTTGCAAAGAGTTATTCAACAATTACAACACAAAAAAACATAGTTCATCCTAGCAATGATTACTAATTATCATTTGCTTCATTTTCATAGTTACTTTCGTCAAAGGATCTTCTTGGCCCAGTTGGTGACGGAACGCCATCTCCAACGCTATCTCCTAGATTGGGTGCCTACATAAAAAAAACTAATTAGTAGTCTCAAACATTTTTACTACATAAAAAAAACTAATTAGTAGTCTCAAACATTTTTACTTTAAAACATTGCAATCAATGCTCTCATTCCAGCAGCCTTTTACTGAGCAACAATGGGTGTTGACTAAGCAAACAAAAATTAACAGAATGCTTCTTCTTAGCTTCTCCAGTATTGGACCAAAATATGTGTTATTTTACTTGGTTATGCTATTTGGACATACAAATATTGAATGTGCAAACAAAGAAAAAATAAGTACTTGTACCTGTGAAGGAGTTGGAAATAAGTGAGCAGCTCCTCGGGGATATTTTCTATTTTCATTTGAAATAAACTTGTTAGCGCATTTAATTGTGATCTCATATTTGCCATCTCTTGCACCCATTGTGGAGGTGGAGCACTAGCCCAGCTGGCCCATATAAGAACAACCATCTCGTTTTGATGTTTGCTTGAATACTACGGTTAGAACTGCACCCATGCCTAAGCCTCGAACACGGCCAAGGTGCTCAAGACCGAAGACTACACCAAGCGGCGTCATTTGATGAAATTTTTGCTAGAGTTTCTGATCTTTGTCTTCGAATTTCTTCAATTCTTTCCTACACGAAAGAAAAAATATAACTACAAAAGCCTACTACAATAGATTATGTACTACAACAAAATGTACTATAGAATCATTGGCTATATACTGTCATTGGCCATGGTAACTGACTTTGGTATAATGAGTTTAATTAGATAGATAACATACACAAATTAATTCCTTCAGATAGTACATTTATCTCTGGCTTAGTAATATTAGCTGGTCCTGAACTAGCACATGATGGATGTCTCCTTTTTAATGCAATACAGTTACACGAGGGAAAGAAAAGGATCAAAATGGCTTCAGTGGTATCACTTGTTATCAAGAAGTTGCTGCACTTATTTTTCTGTTTATACTATTCAGGAATAAATTGGGGTTAACATTTCTGTTTTTGTTAGGCAATTTTTCTTCATCTTTGATGCAGGTATTGCAGGCAATTCAATAGCAAGAGAGATCTCTTAGAGACACATTCAAGAAATACTCAATAGATTACCCTACTGATGTCCGTGTATAACTTTAACTGAAAGTATATATATGCAAATTAATTACTGCAGAAGTAGTTAACAATGACACAAATGAAAACATATGAAAACGTTCTACTGGAAAGGAAAAAAAAGAGAACTAATCCACTGCACATATATAACTCTTTTGTCATTTTAGTGTAGCATGTTCCAGAAAATATTGGCTGTTATAGAGTAATACAGGAAAAAAAAAGTAGGAAACAGATTATGCAATGGTTAATCAAGATTAAGGTGGAAGAAACTGTTCTTATCATGGCATTGATATAGGTGACAAAATGTACTAGAGAAACTAAGTTGTTACAATAATTGATTGGGACGAACTCAACTCTATTAATACTGCAGTCACCTTGTTAGGTAAAACATTATGTATAACAATTGGTAAAAAGTTCTGCATGAGAATGTAAAAATCATAACTCTTTATTGACTTGAGCTTTTATTGTTTCAAGTCGACACATCTTGAAATGTTTCTAGCGTAACCTTCAGGCATTTTGACATTCTTTAAAGTCCGTAAAAGTATGACTTTCTTAAATCCACTTTTCTTTGAATTTAAAAGAGTGAACGAGGCTAGACGATAGCTTCCATTCTCGTCTGCCCAAAGTTCTTTCCTTATATCCATTTCTCTAAGATAATTTCGAGCTTTAAGATTGTCTTTTGACTTTTCAGTATCATTGGACAAAGTATATATCAAATTCTCACACACATTTTATCAATATGCATAAGGTCTAGATTACGACGCAACAAGTTAGATTCCCAATAAGGAAGATAAAAAAATATGCTTCTCTTTCTCCACTGTTTCAGTTAATCTTCAGCAATAATTTTTCCTCGAGTTCTTTTACCTTTAGCATTTGATTCAGATACTTTTCCAAAATTGGCATTGATTCTCTTCATTTTTTTCAAGATGTTTGACCCTAATAATGCTATTGGTGGCTCTCGTTGCTCGATTTTCCCATTAAAACGGACACGCTGCAATCTAAACCGTTGGCCACTTTCAATAAAATGACGATGACCCATGAAACACCATTTTCTACTATGCTTCAACCCGCAAGAATTTGTATCAAAGTTACATGTGGGACAAGCAAACTGAGTGTATACGTTCTATCCAGATAAGGTACCAAACCCAGAAAAATTACTAATTGTCCACATCAAGGCTGCTCGTATTTTAAATATTTCATTCTTTGAAGAGTCTAATGTCTGCACTCCATCGTGCCACAATTCTCTCAACTCTTGGATAAGAGGTTGTAAGTACACATGTATGTCATTGCCGCATTTGTTTTCCTGGAATGATCATTGAAAGAATGAATAAAGTTTGTTTCATACACTCCCAAAGAGGACGATTGTATGGAATAAGAACCATAGGCCAAATACTATAGTTTGTTGCCATTGCTCCAAAAGGATTGAAACTGTTACTAGCTAGGCATAGTCGTACATTCCGAGGATCTGCAGCAAATTCAGGATGAAGCAAGTCAAATGCTTTCCAAGCCTGAGAATCCGTTGGATGCCTCATCAATCCATCTTGGTTACCCGCTGAAGAATGCCATCTCATAGACTCAGCAGTTTTAGAGCATATGAACAATCTCTGTAACCTTGACTTTAGTGGAAAGTAGCGCTGCTTCTTTTTATTGTCCTTCCACCTAGATGTCTTGCATTTTTTGCATTCTTGTAAGCCTTCATCTTCCCCAAAATATAACATACAATCATTTGGGCAAGCATGTATCTTGGTATAATTAAGATCAAGTTTGTTCATGGTTTTCTTGGCCTCATAAAAAGAAAAAGGAATCTTGGCATCTTCAAAGGTATCTTTTAACAATTCTAATATCATACTCATCGCTTTGTCAGTCATTCGACACAAATACTTGATATGATACAATTTAATTAGAAAGGACAATTTAAAATTCTTCGTGCACCCTTCGTATAATGGTTGGTTGCCATATTCGACCAGTTCATAGAACTTTGCATATTCTTTACTATGCCCATAAATATGCTCTTCATTAAATGTTTCTTCTCTATTCATAGGCTCACAAGACACACCAGGCTCATTTACATTATTTTCTATGAACCCAAATGCATCGTTAATCATGGTTACCATTGGATCTTGGGGATGCAGAGTTTCTTCTATGACATGTGTGCTGTGAAACATTTGTGCCATAGTTGCATTTGATTCTTCACCATGCAAATACCAAACTTTATAATTTTTGAGAAAAGGCTTAAAAGTCAGGTGCTCTTCAACTACATTTCTTCTTTGCCACTTATTAAAATCGCATTTCGGACATGGACACTTAATTACACGCCCATCGATAGAACAATGTTCAAAAGTAAAATTTAAATTTTTTTTTAGCCCACATGCATATTCAGGTGTGTTTCATGGTTTGCTAATCCAAGATTTATTAATTGGCATAGCTAGATAGAAAGAATAAAAAAAAAATCACAATATCAAAACAAAAAAAGTTAGTTCATAGCTTTTGAAGAATCTGTAAGTAGAAGGGAACAAGGGAACAACTTGTTCAGGGAAAAACAAAAAATACAGCATGCAGGAACCACTAAAAGTTATATATATATATATATATATATATATATATATATATATATATATGACCATGCTCCCCACTTTCTTCCTGTGGTTACTATTAGAACACAAGCCAAGGAACTCAAAACCACAACACAAGCACCCTTTATTTACTAGTTTTGGAGTTTTCGCCCTTTGCTTCCGGCTTTGATGAAGGTAAATAGTAAAAAAAGTTTTCCGTAGAACGCGAGCGTTGAGGCTTTCATCGAAACAAAGAGAGAGGCCCAGCTAGTGCTTTTTTCTATATAGCCAGGTGAAAGGCTTGCTTGATTATAAATAGATTAGTGTATTAAGTAAGGAACTACTAAAATCTCTATTCTCGTTATTGGGTTATAAGACTCTTAGCTTCAAGCGAGCTAGGTGCATAAGTTTTTTACTACAAAAATAATTCCTCCCGCGACAAAAAGCGGTCCGCCAATTGAACTTGTCTTGTTGTGATAGGGGTACCGCCTTTTCATTCCCACCAAGGAGCCGTAGCTTTAATTAGATAGGGCTTGACTGCCTTACCTTCTATTATATTAGTAAAGGACGTCTGTGATACTGTTACTCATAAAAGCTGATCAATGTATTTCTTACACAACAAAGTAAAGCAACAACACAATTAATCATCAAATCTACAACAACCATAAACTAATCATTTAATTGACCAAAAAACAGCCAAAAGTTAAATCTTTAACCAATTTAGAGTGTCTAATGACAGGAAAAAGGTAACTACATCAGGAATATCCTCTGCTACCAATGATAAGTCGCAAATGAGTACCTAACTGGAAATTTCCCAACAATATCCTGAATTACATTCTCTATATCTGAAGAATGTAACAGAAAGGATAAATAGACATTTCCCAGTTATGACATTATGCATGGTGTGATGGCCCTCTAGTAAAACATTATAACATCACAGTTAAAAGATACATGTTTATTCACTAGAATTATAACACTTCTGAATATTATAATCAAAATGAATTGACAACTGAAGAGCAGCCTAGATAATTATAATACAGTACAAGAATAATGCATACCTATCAAATTGTTCACTGTCGACGTTGATCCCAATAGTTTCAGCTACCTATCAAGCGCATATACAATAATTTAGGTTACTATTAGACCGAACAACAACTAAAAATATCAAATATAAGTGCATTATTTGACTACAATTAGACCAATTGAACAGAAAAAGAACAAAAAAAAGACTAAAAACTAATAGAAAGAAGAAATAAAACCATTAGCAGAAATTGAGGAAAATCAATACACTCTCAAACATACATGAACCCTAACAAATAGAAAAGAGAAGTCGATAGCTAAACCAATAAAATCGACGGTTGAATCAGTAAAATTGACTACCAAAACGGTGAAATTGACAGAAAAAGCAGTGAATCGACAGCTAAAATCAGTGATTTAAACTGATCTTCATCCAATACACACACATGCACGCCCTAAATCAGTGAAATCAATGGCTAAATCAGCAAATTCGAAAGCTAAATCAGTGAAATTCACGGCTAAGATCAGCGCTTTAAATTGATATCCATCCAATACACACACATGCACGCCTTAAATCAGTGAAATCAACGGCATTTTGAAAGGAGTTACACGAACGACTTGAAACAGGAGACGTATTGAAACAAGTATTTATTAGAAAAAGGCTATTTATAGACGAATTGAAACATATTACCACATCTAAACAAGTTGAAATCTGATCTACTTACAAAAGCTAAAGGATTTGGGAGAATCGTTAAACGGTATGACCTTAGCCGATTTAGGGGAATCGTCTTTTTGTGAGAGAAAGTGTCACGACCCTAACCCTGAACCAGGTCATGATGGCGCCTCTCGTGAAGACAAGGCCAGCCAATTCAAACACAATCTCATTTTTATGCAAATAAATTAACAAGAAGACAATGTAGGCATAGTTTAATAGCATACATTCGTGGAATTTATGACTACCCATCCCGACAACAGCCCAAAACGGGGTGTCACAATGTCATGAGCAACTAATGAAATCCTAATAACAAGATTTCTATTACAATATCTCTGGCACAATTGTTTGAAGAGTGTGGAAACAACAAAATAAAAGAGATACGGGGCTGCGGACGCCAAGAGCTACCTCGTTGTTTTGGAATCACCGCCTGGACAGGAGAAATCAATACTCCGGGGCGGAACCAACAACGCCTGAATCTGCACACATGGTGCAGGGAGTAATGTGAGTACTTCCAACTCAGTGAGTAATAATCATAAATAATGGCGGAAAGCAAGCAACCACACAAAGAACAAGGCATTCTATAATGAAGCAGTTAAAACATCGTTAGCAACAGAAAATCAGTGAGAAATCCAAGTCAAATCTCTTTTCAACAGGTGAAAACATGAAATCCTTTTTGGTAAATAATGTAAAGTAAAATATCGCCCCTCGGGCAATATCATAAAAATAGTATCAGCCCCTCGGGCATGTCACACGGTACAACATCTGCCCCTCAGGTTATGTTTCACATCACAATATCAGCCCCTCGGGCTATATTTCACATCACAATGGGTACCCTGCGCTCACTGGGGGTGTACGGACTTCGGAAGGGGCCCCTTACGTCCCAAGCGCTATATCATATCTCGTGGCGGCGTGCCACCCGATCCCATTTATATCATATCTCGTGGCGGTGTGCCACCCGATCCCATTTACATTATATCTCGTGGCGGCGTGCCACCCGATCCTATTTACATCATGTCTCGTGGCACCCGATCCCATTTACATCATATCTCGTGGCGGCGTGCCACCCGATCCCATTTACATCATTTAAAAATATCATTTAAATCTCAAAACTGAGTAAAAGTGGCTGAGTTGTAAAACAGTGGAAAACAATCAGCTAAAATCATGATGATATCAAATAAGTTTCAATCAATTATGTAGTAAAAATCATCAATCGGGACGGACCAAGTCACAATCCCCAGTAATAAACGACCCCACGCTCATCATCGAGCGCGTGCCTCACCTCAATATAGCACTACGATGTGCAATCCGGAGTTTCAAACCCTCAAAACATCATTTACAATCACTACTCACCTCAAACCGGCTAAATCTCTAGCCCACGATGCCTTTGCCCTTCGAATTGGCCTCTACGTGCGTCGAATCTATCCAAATTCAGAACAAATACGTCACAATATGTTGGGGTAACAGAACCCATGTGAAAATAATCAATAAATACTAAAAAATCCCGAAGTTAGCAAAACCCGAGCCCCGGGCCCACTTCTCGAAATTCAGTACTTTTTACCTCAACGGGTTCCTTATCTCCTCACGAGTTCAACCATACGAAATTTATCGAATTCCGACATCGGTTCGACCTCGAGGTCTTAAAATCTAAATGTAAGGGTTTTTCACGGATTTTCCCACTTAAATCACCAATTAAGTGCTAAATATAGCGATTTACTAGAGTAATTTGACCAAGGTTGAGTTAAAAACACTTACCCGATGTTTCCCTTGAAAATCTTCCAAGAATCGTCTCAACACTTGCTTCAATCCGAGCCCTATAGCTCCAACTATGTTCAAGATGGCCAAAACTCCTTTTAAGAATTTGTCCAAGAAAGTCCCCTTTGGATATAGTTTTGAGGTTGATTTGCCATGATTTATGGTGTTTGGAGGTGTTTCTCTTCGTGGATAATGATAGTGGGTTTTTGCATGGCAAATGGGCACTGGTTTCTATTTATAAAGGGGTTAAAAATCGAGACAAAACGCACCTGTCAGGCTTAAAAAGCGATCGTATATCTGTCGCATAACAGATATGCGGTCCGCATATTTGACGCGACCATCGCAAAGGTAACCCTAGGCTTCACCGCAAATTTAGTGTGAGGCATGGTTTGGGGTCCGCATTTCAAGAATGCGATCGCATTCTCTACCGTATTCTTGTCGTTAATTTTTGCCCAAAACACTGTCTTGATCTGCGATTTCAATGTAAGATCTGCGGTCCGCATGTTGGAAATGCGACCGCATTTCCTACTGCATTTCTGACATGAACTTTGCCCAGAAATCTGGCTGGGTTTGCAATCTCTTTGATAGATATGCGGTCCGCATTTGAGAAATGCGACCCCATTCTCGGCATCTGATTTTTCTGCAAGTTTTCTTTCCAACGATGAAATGGTCCATTCAACCACCCAAAAACTCACCCGAGGCCGCTGGGACCTCAACCAGATATACCAACCTACCCCATAATATTATTCAAACTAGTTCCGACTTTCGGAACACTCAGAACAGCCTATAAACACCAATTCGCGTCGGATTCAAGCCTAAGGATTTCAAAATCTTCAAAATCACTCTTTTGATCTAAATCCAACCAAACCACGTCCGAATGACCTAAAAATTTTGTACACAAGTCCTAAATCACATATCGAAGCTACAGCAACTTTCGGAATTCCATTCCGACCCTCGGATCAAAATCTCGCCTATCAACCGGAAATCGCAAAAATTCCAACTTCACCAATTCAAGCCAAATTCTACATGGGACTTCCAAAACCAATTCCGATCACACTCCTAAGTTATAAATCACCTCCCGAAACTAACCGAATTGTCGTAATTCACATCCGAGCCCTTTAACTCATAAGTCAACATCCGGTTGACTTTTACAACTTAAACCTTCTTGAAAGAGACTAAGTGTCTCATTTCTTGCCAAATCTACTCCGGACGCAAACTATTCATCGTGATTACATAAAACACAGATAACGAAGCATAATAAGGTATAAATGGGGAAAACTGAGCGGTAACTCATGAGACGACTGGCTGGGTCGTCACATTCTCCCCCACTTAAACAGACGTTCGTCCTCGAACGAGTCAAGAAACATACCTGAAGCTTCAAATAGGTGAGGATATCTGCTCCGCATCTCTTGCTCGGTTTCCCAGGTAGCCTCCTCCACGGACCGACCTCTCCACTGAACTTTCACTGAAGCTATCTCCTTGGACCTCAACTTCCGAACCTGACGATCCAAAATCGCCACTGGCTCCACCTCATAGGTCAAATCATTATCCAACTGAATCGTGCTGAAGTCCAAAATATGAGACGGGTCCCCAATATACTTCCGAAGAATAGAATCATGAAATACTGGGTGTACACTCGACAGACTGGGTGGCAAAGCAAGCTCATAAGCCACCTCCCTAACTTTCCGAAGCACCTCAAGCGGCCCAATGAATCGAGGACTCAATTTCCCTTTTTTCCTGAATCTCATAACACCTTTCATGGGTGAAACCTTCAGTAAGACCTTCTCACCAACCATGCAGGACACATCTCGGACCTTCCTATCGGCATAACTCTTTTGCCTCGACTGTGCTGTACGGAGCCTCTCCTGGATCACTTTCAACCTTTCTAGAGCATCCCGAACCAAGTCAGTCCCCAATAGCTTAGCTTCGCCGGGCTCGAACTAACCAACTGGAGATCTACACCGCCTCCCATACAAAGCCTCATACGGAACCATCTGGATACTCGACTGGTAGCTTTTATAAGCAAATCCGCAAACGGCAGATACTCATCCCATGATCCTCCGAAATCAATAGCGCATGCCCGTAACATGTCCTCCAATATCTGAATAGTACGCTCGGACTGCCTATCCGTCTGAGGATGAAAAGTTGTGCTCAACTCCACCTGAGTACCCAATTCTCTCTACACGGCTCTCCAAAAATGTGAAGTGAACTGAGTACCTCTATCTGAAATGATAGAAACTGGAACACCATGCAGCCGAACAATCTCTCGGATATAAATCCTTGCCAACCGTTTTGAAAATAGGTAGTACACATAGGGATGAAGTGCGCGGAGTTGGTCAGTCGATCCACAATCACCCAAATAGCATCGAACTTCCTCAGAGTCCGTGGAAGTCCAACAATAAAGTCCATGGTGATCCGCTCCCACTTTCACTCGGGAATAGTCATCTGTGAAGCAAGCCGCCAGGTCTCTGATGCTCATATTTTACCTGCTGACAGTTGAGACACCGAGCCACAAATCCCACAATATCTTTCTTCAACCTTCTCCACCAATAATGTTTCCTCAAGTCCTGATACATCTTCGCGGCACCCGGATGAATGGAATACCGCGAACTATGGGCCTCCTCCAGAATCAACTCCCGAAGCCCATCCACATTGGGCACGCAAATCCGGCCCTGCATTCGCAACACTCTATCATCGTCGATTGTCACATCTCTAGCATCATTATGATGAACTCTGTCCCTAAGGACAAGAAAATGCAGATCGTCATATTGGCGCTCCCTGATGCGATCATATAACGAGGACCAAGAGACCACACAAGCCAACACCCGGTTAGGTTCCGAAATGTCTAATCTCACGAACCGATTGGCCAAGGTCTGAACATCAACTGCAAGAGGTCTCTCCCCAACTGGAATGTATGCCAAACTCCCCATACTCACTTCCTTTCCCGGATGATACAGTATAGTGATATCATAATCCTTGAGCAACTCCAACCATCTCCGCTGCCTCAAGTTAAGATCCTTTTGCTTGAATAAATGTTGAAGGCTCCGATGATCAGTAAACACCTCACAAGACACGCCATACAAGTAATGCCTCCAAATCTTCAAAGCATGAACTATGGCAGCCAGCTCCAAATCATGCACGGGGTAGTTCTTCTCATGAGGCTTCAACTGACGAGAAGCATAAGCAATAACTCTACCCTCCTGCATCAGTACACAACCGATCCCAACTCTCGAAGCATCACAATATACGGTATACGAACCTGAGGCTGATGGTAGAACCAACACTGGAGCTGTGGTCAAGGCTGTCTTGAGCTTCTGAAAGCTCTCCTCACACTTGTCCGACCATACAACTGGAACACCCTTCTGAGTCAATTTGGTCAAGGGTGATGCAATGGATGAGAATCCCTGAACAAACCGGTGATAGTAGCCTGCCAACCCAAGGAAGCTACGAATCTCTGTGACCAAGGACGGTCTAGGCCAACCTTGAACTGCCTCTATCTTCTTTGGATCAACCTGTATACCCTCGCTGGACAATACGTGCCCCAAGAAAGCCACTGAATTGAGCCAAAACTCACACTTAGAGAATTTTGCATAGAGCTTTTCCTCCCTCAATCTCTGCAATACAACTCGCAAATGCTCTGCGTGCTCTTCCTGACTACGCGAGTACACCAGAATATCATCAATGAATACCACAACGAACAAATCTAGATAAGGCCGAAATACATTGTTCATCAACTGCATGAACGCTGCTGGGGCATTGGTTAGCCCGAAAGACATAACAAGAAACTCATAGTGACCATATCTGGTCCGGAAAGCAGTCTTAAGAATATCTGCATCCCTGATCTTCAACTGGTGATATCCTGAACGGAGATCAATCTTGGAGAACACTCGCGCTCCCTGAAGCTGGTCAAATAAATCATCAATGCGAGGCAAAGGATACTTGTTCTTGATTGTTACATTGTTCAATTGCCTATAATCGATGCACATTCTCATCGTGCCATCCTTCTTCTTCACAAACAGCACCAGTGCACCCCAAGGTGACACGCTAGGCCGAATGAACCCCTTATCTAGGAGTTCCTGAAGCTACTCTTTTAATTCTTTCAACTCTGCTGGTGCCATACGATACGGTGGAATGGAGATGGGATGAGTGCCCGCCACCAGGTCAATACCAAAATCAATATCCCTGTCCGGTGGCATGCCCCGCAGGTCTGCAGGAAATACACCGGGAAAATCCTTCACAACTGGAACAAAATCAATGCTTGGAGTCTCAGCTCCAACATTCCTCACAAACGCTAGGTATAAAAGGCAACCCTTTCCAACCATACGCTGGGCCTTTAAGAACGATATCACCCTACTAGGAACATAATCAGTCATGCCACGCTACTCGATCCGCGGCACACCCGGCATAGCCAAAGTAACTATCTTGGCATGACAGTCTAAAATAGCACGACACGGGGATAACCAATCCATGCCTAAAATGACATCAAAATCCACAATGCTCAATAGCAATAGGTCCACTCGTGTATCCAGACCCCCAATAGTCACTATACATGACCGGTACACATATGAATAGGTGGAATCAGGATCAAATAATACAGAGGCATCCTTGTGGCAGACTGAAACAATACCTGTAATAACGGCATCTGAAGCACTGGCATCTGTCCTGTCTGGAATAGCGTAGAATCGAGCCTGGCCACCGCCTGCTCGACCTCCCCCTCTAGGGCGACCCCTGGTTGCCTGACCTCCACCCCTAGTTGGCTGGGTGGGTGGTAAAGTAACTGGAGCAGAAGTCGAGGGCTGACCCCTCTGCTGGGGCGATCTAGCACCAAAGTGAGAACACTGCCTCCGCATGTGGCCCATCTCACCACACTCATAACAACTCCCTGGCGCTGGAGAAGAGGAATGAAGGGAACCTCTCGCACTAGAGTGTCTAGCAGGTGCACTCGGCATAGAAGGACCCTGGGTTGGCGGAGCATGAGCTGGAAGGGCGCTGAGTGATTACTGGCCCTGCTGCAACCCATGATAACCACGGCCTGCGAATTCCCCACGGTACTCTGGACGGGCTGACTGAGCAGGCCTGAAGGAACTACCTCTACCCTGCTGAAACTGGCCCCTCGAAGGAGTACCACTGTAACTAACAGATCCTCGAGGCCTCTTAGCCTCCCTCTCCTCTCGCTCTTGACGGCGAACCGTCTCAATCTCGCGAGCTATATCAACCACCTCCTCGAAGGTAGCACCCAATACTCGCTCCCCGGTCATAAGAATACGGAGGTGATAGTTAAGGCCATCCACAAGCCTCTTGATCCTTTCACGATCAGTCGGAACCATCCAGACAGCATGACGAGCCAACTCAGAAAATCTTGACTCATATTGTGACACAGTCATATCCCCCTGTCGCAGCCATTCGAACTGTCTACGCAGCTCCTCTCTGCGGGACTGCGGCACATACTTCTCTAAGAAAAGAGCGGAGAACTGCTGCCAGGTAAGGGGCGCTGCATCAACCGACCTGCGCCTCTCATACGCCTCCCACCAATTAAAGGCAGCTCCCGTAAACTGAAATGTGGTAAATGCCACACCACTAGACTCAAGACTCCCGGCTGTCCGATGCATCCGCTGACACTTGTCAAGAAAACCCTGGGCATCCTCGCCCTCAGCACCACTGAATGGCGGAGGCTGGAGTCTGCCAAACCTCTCAAGACGACGCTGCTCATCATCTGGCATAACTGGTACTATGAATTCCTGAGCTGGTGCAACCGGCTAGGCTGGAGGTGCCCTCGGCATCTGAAGTCCCTACACTACCTGTGAAGTAGCTGCCGCTGTGTTGGCTGAGACTGCCTGAGCCAGGCCAGTGCAAACGGTTAAGATCTGAGCCAAGGCCTCCTGAAGACCTGGAATCACAATTGGCACAGCTGGTGCCTGAACTGGTGCTGCTGTAGCCTGTTCCTGAGCTGGGGCAGCTGGTGGATCAACAGGTGCTTCCCTCGCTGCTCTGCCTCTACCACGACCACGACCGCGTCCTCGGCCTCTGGTGGCCTCAGTGGGTGGTACTGGTGGTCGTCCACCTCTTCTGGTAGTTCGCGGCCTCACCATCTGTGAGAGAATAGGATAACAGAAGTTTTAGTGCTCGGATCAACAAGTTCGCACGACAAGAATTTCAAGAATATGGAGTTTTCCTAAAAAGGTTCTGCAGCCTCTCGAAGATAAATACAGACGTCTCCGTACCGATCCGCAAGACTCTACCAAACCCGCTCATGACTCGTGAGACCTATGTAACCAAGGCTCTGCTACCAACTTGTCACGACCCTAACCCCGAACCCGGTCGTGATGGCGCCTCTCGTGAAGACAAGGCCAGCCAATTCAAACACAATCTCATTTTTACGCAAATAAATTAACAAGAAGACAATGCAGGCATAGTTTAAAAGCATACATTCGTGGAATTTTATGACTACCCATCCCGGCAACAGCCCAAAACGGGGTGTCACAGTGTCATGAGTAACTAATGAAATCCTAATAACAAGATTTCTATTACAATATCTCTGGCACAATTGTTTGAAGAGTGTGGAAACAACAAAATAAAAGAGATACGGGGCTGCAGACGCCAACAGCTACCTCGTTGTCTCGGAATCACCGCCTGGACAGGAGAAATCAATACTCTGGGGCGGAACCAACAACGCCCGAATCTGCACACATGGTGCAGGGAGTAATGTGAGTACTTCCACCTCAGTGAGTAATAATCATAAATAATGGCGAAAAGCAAGCAACCACACAAAGCACAAGGCATTCTATAATGAAGCAGTTAAAACATCGTTCGCAACAGAAAATCAGTGAGAAATCCAAGTCAAATCCCTTTTCAACAGGTGAAAACATGAAATCCTTTTTGGTAAATAATGTAAAGTAAAATATCTCCCCTCGGGCTCAGTATCATTTAAAAACACGCCCCTCGAGCAATATCATAAAAATAGTATCAGCCCCTCTGGCATATCACATGGTACAAAATCTACCCCTCGGGCTATGTTTCACATCACAATATCAGCCCCTCGGGCTATATTTCACATCACAATGTGTACCCTGCGCTCACTGGGGGTGTACGGACTCCGGGAGGGGCCCCTTACGGCCCAAGCGCTATATCATATCCCGTGGCGGCATGCCACCCGATCCCATTTACATCATATCTCGTGGCGGCGTGCCACCCTATTCCATTTACATCATATCTCGTGGTGGCGTGCCACCCGATCCCATTTACATCATATCTCGTGGCGGCGTGCCACCCGATCTCATTTACATCATTTAAAAATGTCATTTAAATCTCAAAACTGAGTAAAAGTGGTTGAGTTGTAAAACAGTGGAAAACAATATGACTGGGTTCAAGTAATGAATCAAAACAGTGAGGAAACAGTGATAAATACCCCCGAAGGGTTCAAATAACCGGCACGAAGCCCAAATATAACAATCAGCCCAAATCATGATGATATCAAATAAGTTTCAATCAATTATGTAGTAAAAATCATCAATCGGGACGGACCAAGTCACAATCCCCAGTAGTAATCGACCCCACGCTCATCATCGAGCGCGTGCCTCACCTCAATATAGCACTACGATGTGCAATCCGGGGTTTCAAACCCTCAGAACATCATTTACAATCGCTACTCACCTCAAACCGGCTAAATCTCTAGCCCACGATGCCTTTGCCCTTCGAATTGGCCTCCACGTGCGTCGAATCTATCCAAATTCAGAACAAATACGTCACAATATGTTGGGGTAACAGAACCCACATGAAAACAATCAATAAATACTAAAAAATCCCGAAGTTAGCAAAACCCAAGCCCCGGGCCCACTTCTCGAAATTCAGTACTTTTTACCTCAACGGGTTCCTTATCTCCTCATGAGTTCAACCATACGAAATTTATCGAATTCCGACATCGGTTCGACCTCAAAGTCTTAAAATCTAAACTTATGGGTTTTTCACAGATTTTCCCACTTAAATCACCAATTAAGTGCTAAATATAGCGATTTACTGGAGTAATTTGACCAAGGTTGAGTTACGAACACTTACCCCGATGTTTCCCTTGAAAATATTCCAAGAATCGTCTCAACACTCGCTTCAATCCGAGCCCTATAGCTCCAACTATGTTCAAGATGGCCAAAACTCCTTCTTTTAATTTGTCAAAGAAAGTCCCTTTTGGATATAGTTTTGAGGTTGATTTGCCGTGATTTATGGTGTTTGGAGGTGTTTCTCTTTGTGGGTAACGATAGTAGATTTTTGCATGGCAAATAGGCACTGGTTTCTATTTATAAAGGGATAAAAAATCGAGACAAAACGCACCTGTCGGGCTTAAAATGCGATCGCATATCTGTCGCATAACAGATATGTGGTCCGCATATTTGACGCGACCATCGGAAAGGTAACCCTAGCCTTCACCGCAAATTCAGTGTGAGGCATGGTTTGCGGTCCGCATTTCAAGAATGCGATCGCATTCTCTACCGCATTCTTGTCGTTAATTTTTGCCCAAAACACTGTCTTGATCTGCGATTTCAATGTAAGATCTGCGGTTTGCATGTTAGAAATGCGACCGCATTTCCTACCGCATTTCTGACATGAACTTTGTCCAGAAATCTGGCTGGGTTTGTGATCTCTTTGAGAGATATGCGGTCCGCATTTGAGAAATGCGACCGCATTCTCGGCATCTGGTTTTTCTGCAAGTTTTCTTTCCAATGATGAAATAGTCCGTTTAACCACCCAAAAACTCACCCGAGGTCGCTAGGACCTCAACCAAATATACCAACCTACTCTATAACATTATTCAAACTTTTCCAACCTTCGGAACGCTCAGAACAACCTATCAACACCAATTCGCGTCGGATTCAAGCCTAAGGATTTCAAAATCTTCAAAATCGCTCTTTTGATCTAAACCCAACCAAACCACGTCCGAATGACCTGAAATTTTGCACACAAGTCCTAAGTCACATATCGAAGCTACAACAACTTTCAGAATTCCATTCCGACCCGCGGATCAAAATCTCGCCTATCAACCGGAAATCGCAAAAATTCCAACTTCACCAATTCAAGACAAATTGTACACGGGACTTCCAAAACCAATTCCGATCACACTCCTATGTCATAAATCACCTCCCGAAACTAACCGAATCCTCGAAATTCACATCCGAGCCCTCTAACTCATAAGTCAACATCCGGTTGACTTTTACAACTTAAACCTTCTTGAAAGAGACTAAGTGTCTCATTTCTTGCCAAATCTACTCCGGACGCAAACTATTCATCGTGATTACATAAAATACGGATAACGAAGCATAATAAGGTAGAAATGGAGAAAACTGAGCAGTAACTCATGAGACGACTGGCTGGTTCGTCATAGAAAGAGAGGGAGAAGGCGTAGATAGAGAGAGAAGAGCGTCTAACTTGGGAGTTCTAAATATGTTGCTATTAAAATTATGTTTTTTATATTTAACCTTTTAGCCGGGGAGCTTTAAATAAAAAGAATTATTAAAAACTATGAGAATTAGTGGCGGTTTTGAACCGTCGTAATTTAAAAAAGAACGTCTTTTAACATATGCCCTAATGGCGTCTGGAACGCCGCCGTATTATAATCTATATTGCGTCATTTTTTTTGAACCGCCACAATTTGACCGCCGCAATAATTTCGATTTTTTATAGTGTCAGAGTCTATTTTTTAATCAATAACAAGTAATATTTTATCCTATACCTATTATAATTTTTCGGCAAAGGGTGTTCAATTGACCACCCTTGGTAGTCTGTTTGGCCAAGCTTCTCTAAGGCCAAAAGCACTTTTTTTCAAAGTTGAAGTGTTTGGCCAAGCTTTTAGAAGAAAAAAGTATTTTTTGAGTAAAAGCAGGCAATTTTGAAGAAGTAGAAAAAAATAGCTTCTCCCAAAGTACTTTTTTGAAAAGCATTATTGAGAAAAATACACTTAAAAGCACCTTTTAAAGGCTTGGCCAAATATTAATTGATGCACATAAGTGTTTTTCAAATTAATTTGCCAAACACAAACTGCTTCTCACTAAAAGTACTTTTGAAAAAAACACTAATAAAAACAAATACTTTTCAAAATAAACTAATTTTTAAAACTTGGCAAAATGCTACTACATTTTATTACGTATATATGCTTAATGAAGCTATTTCCAACTTGCACCCATCGATTTATCCAAAACAATAGGAACAAAATTATCTATTATTCATGGATCTACTTTTCTTCGTTGACCTCGAGGACTCAAAGTTTACTTGGTCATAATTCAGGGATCACAATTGAATATTTTAATGCCTATAGAAAGTGTGATGCCAAGAAGTTCAATAAGTGCTTTCAATTTTTAAACACTTTTGTTAATGGTCTTTGCAAGAATAATAACAAATAATACGTTATTCTATATTTAGTATAATTTTTTGACGAAAAGTATTCAATTGATCACCCCTCGACCATAGCTTACATGCTAGCTCCATACTTGCTTTTATGTATCATTAGATATGCTTAATTCCCCAAACATTTTGCTTATTAAGCACATTTATATAGCGCATTATCGGGACCCTGTTGTTTTCATGCCTTCTACCATAAGATTTATTCCTTTTTTAAGTTGAATTCCTACTCAAAAGCAATATAATATGTAATCTATTCGTCATTTTGAGAAATATGGACCTTAGACTCCTCGATCGCGCAAGACCGAACACATATCATGTTAAAAAACGGATATGATCTTAATTCAATCTGAAAGCTAATTCATAAGGCGAAGGTTGTCCAAGAACTACAAATATCGTATCCTCAACCAGTGTAGGCTCTTTGCATTTTTTTTTGAAAGTTGTGAACGTTATATAGAAAAATTGATGGAAAAGTAGAAGATTAGTTGAATTGTTAATATGAAACATCCAGATAACCCTATTCTTTAATATGCTAATTAACTTGCATTGTATCTGTTTTTTTTGTGTTTAATCAGTCAATATAATATTCGAATTTCACAGACCTAGCTTATTCGGTTACGCTAGATAATAGGCCTACCGAGGAGGTAAAGCATCCCTAACCAAGAGAGGATGGAGGAATACTTATCACTCCACCACGCCTCTTGATGGTTACTTGTGTCTCACACATTGAGTAAATGAATTATGTGTGCAAAATAACAGTACTTATCCAACCTTAGAAATAAATTATCACGACATTTTTCCCTGTAAATTGCAATCATTAAAAAAATTATATGATGATAAAGGTATATGACAAAATACAAATGCTTGACTTTCTTTGCCGTCAGACGATAAGAAAAAAACAAGAATGAAGTCTGAAATTTTTTAAAAACTTTTATGAAGAGAATTTTACGCGTTTTGGACATGTACATTCTTTGATGTGTTTGAACAAGTCTACAATATAGAAGGAAATGTACAAATTTTCCTTCTAGCTCATATAAATCCGGCAAGAACACAGAAAGAACCCTTAATTGTCTTATTATATATTAAAACACTTAACTACTGACAATAGATTGACAAGTTTTTGGTTAAAAGGATATATATATATATATATATATATATATATATATATATATATATATATATCATCTTACAAACTTGTTAATACAAGAAGGATCTTCCTAGAGTTGAAAAAGTCCATTTACGGTCTGCTTCAAAAAAGCTTAAACAAGTTCACATATCTCGATAGAAAAATACATTTTAAAATATTGATCAAAATTATTTTTCGAGAAGTAAAAAGTATCACATAAATTAGGACGTGAAAGTATTATAATTATCAAGCACGTCTAAAACTTTGTTCTCCTCCCTATAGCACATTGTAAAAAACATCTACCTGTTACGATTTGCTTTGATTTTTTTTTTTTTTTTTTTTTTTTTTTTTTTATATTTAGATTTTACGTATTACGATTTGAAAAGATATATTTACCATAATTTAGTTTAGTTTTCATAAAAAGAAAATATAGATCTCTTTTATATTTGGTAGATCTCTTTCTTGAACGAAATTGAGGTTGTGGACCTTTATAAATTAAGGATCCTTCCGTCATGCAACCAACTACAACATCCAATAATGTAGATGTTAAGAGAATTTTATTTATGGGAGAATTATTCTCCCGAAATTTTGTATTCTTTTTTTTAGTAAATCATATGTAGGTCAATTGACCAAATCATATTAAAATATTATGTATTTTTGGTAAATTTCTTTTTGTTGTCTGATTTATCGTCGTTCAAAATTTACTTTATTAGCTTTCACGCCTTGTTATTTCAATCCAAACACTAGCCTGGACAAGAGGTACCTGCATTCACAGACAACGTATGGATACATCTAGTTTCCATTATTAGTGATAATTGTAATTATTTCCTCTGGTTCAGTGTTAACCTCAATTGGTAATAACTATTAACCTATAATTATATGCAATTTTTAGACTTTGGTGATGCGACAGAAGCATTCCCCAATGATTTACCATAGACAATTACCCAATTCCAAATATGGGAGATTTATAATTTTTTTCTACAAAAAGGAAAACTCAATTATGAAAATATATTGTCTTTTCTTTCAAAAAATAGAAAAACCAAATATGATAAGAAAATCATGACAACCCCTAACAAGTCCTTTATTGTATTCTCAGGTATGTATATATAAAATCTTTAATTGATGCATTGAACCAAAACACAAGTTCCTCTTTATATATCACTGATGTAAAACACAAAGTTTTAATCCTCTGTTGATAGTCATGCCAAATAAAATGGTACAATAATTTCATACATGAGAAAAGAATATTAGTTCATTCTCATGAACTAGTCAATTCAGTGGGCATTCCGTGTGTTTAAATTTATGTTCCAATTTGCCGAATTCTTTCTCTTTTTCTTTTTTCTAACATAAATTTGCCGAATTCTTTCTCTTTTTCTTTTTCTAACATAAATTTGCCGAATTCTTTCTCTTTTTCTTTTATCTATCTAGAAACGTCTGTCATGTACTAGTTGATATAATTACTATATCTAATTAGCGTTCAACAGGTACTTCCACTTGACTTACTAATGATCATACGCATTATTGAACAAAAGCAGTCAGTCAAATGTGCAATTTTACCTGCAATGGTTTGAAATAGGTCTTAACCCAAAAGTCATATGAATAAGCATGTAAATTAGCAAAATTTTGAAGTCGACTAGAGTAATTATTCTACGCAATGATTCGACGTACAAATAAATAAGAGCCTATTCTTTTGACTACACGATCAGTAATACACTTATTTCTATTTTTATATGAACTTTTTTTTTTTGTAACTTGTAATAATTTAATTAGTAGAATTTTGACGTATCACTCATTTTCAAAGGACAAGTTAATCTAAGTCCTATTCTACCTAAGAAATAAACAAATAGATCATCGGTAAGTTATATAGGACTTAATTTAGAATTATGAAATTATGTTTCAATCAATATGCTGATCAAAGCCGGCGGTAATAGAATTACCTCTGCTAAATAAATTACTAACCATTTAAGGAATGTTTTTCGTTCCCAATTACGAAATATATTTTGGCAATGTAAACTAGGGGTTGACTGAAAATTTTCAGAAGCCGACAATATATTAGTTGGAGTTCCTAGTCATTAATCAAGCCAAGATTTAAAGTTTATGGGTTTGGAATTCTTGTCATCTTAAGTTACTAAAATTAATAATTTATATTTATTTATTAAATTTTTAAAAACAAATACAAAATTTAAACCAAAATTACTAAATTCGCAGGTAAGATGTACACTAGCTCCGCCCTGTTCCTAGCTACATTTCTAATGAACGTGAAACAAGCTTGAGTAGTGCGCAATTGTTGGGTGGAAATTGGAAATTCTTTGAGAAGAGAAAGAGTCAAAAAAATAGAAAATGGTAACTGGTCAATACATATTTTGTTGGGAATTATAAACATAATTTCCCACTAGAGAAAAGATTTTCTCTACATCCACCATACTACTTAAAAAGAAAACAAGTCTTCGGCCTATATATTTGTATTTAATGGAGGTGTGGATCTTAATTATTCAAATTTTTGATATTAAGTGCGTTTATTTTTAAAGTCTGAATTTTAATCATTAGATCTTAATCATTAAATATGTTTATCTTTTTTACTTTATAACCACGTGGTGTGTCTTAATATGTCTGTATGATTAAAATCTATAACAAAAACTTAATTTCATTAAAATGATATCATCCACATTCATTATTAATTGTCACTATCGCCTACCATTATCAACTATTACTATGCAACCCACTACCACCCACCACCATCATTTTTAACCACAACCACAAACTCATCCACCTCAACTACCACAACGAACCATCACATCTCCATCAATAACCATAACCGGCACTGCCCATGTACCGTTATAAACTACCACCACTTTCCTCAATTACAACCACAAACATCATCATCACCCGCCATTATTAATTATTACCACATACCTCAATCATTCTCAACATAATTGCCATCACCACCGATTCAATTACCACTAGCTATTATTCAGAACCACTACCATCAACCAAAACTACCACCAAACACTGCCTCTAGTCGGCATTCACAAACACCATAGTTAGTCATCAACACCACTAGCTACCATATTTTTAAAAATATATATATTTTATTGATAAAATATTAGATTAATTAGTATTTTGAATTTTATGTTTATTAATTTTTAAATAAAGATAAATTTTATACATTCAGATGTTAAAAAATAAACAGTCTTAATTATTTAGTATCCAGATCTTAATACACATCTTAATATTCGTATGTATATTTAGATTCTGATGTCTTAATCTTAATGCATATCTTGATTAGGGGTGTACATAGGTCGGGTTGGTTCGGACTTTTTAATTACCAAACGAAACCATGGGTGTCGGGTTTTTAAATCTATAAACCAAATCAAAACAACAAAGTCGGGTTTTTCAATCTCAGTTTTTCTCGGATTTTTCGGTTTTTTCGGGCTTTCGAATTTTTTTCGATAAAGTCTTCATAGCACAAAATATGTAACTTGTGCTCCAAATATTTCTTTAATCCTAGTAGGATACAACTATATAATGTATTTTTCAAGAAAATAACATGATAATATGAGATAAGTCATAGCATTATACTAAAATATTCAATAACAAAGATAATAAAATCGCATAAAACAAATAGTGTCAATTAATAAGCCATAATAAAAATGAATATAATCTAAAAGTACTATATAAGTACATCTAATAAGTACTATTAATTAAATGACTAAGCACTAAAGAAAAAGATAAACTAAGTTATGCATTTTCATTATAAACCAATGCAAACTAAAATTAAATATCCAACACTATTGTCATTTCTAGTGTTGAATTGAATTTATTTTGTTAGCATCAGTATTGATTTGAACTTTATTTGAGTTACTATATTTATGGGCTATAAACTTATTGGACCAGTCAAGAATGTTAAGTCTAAGCTTCAAATAATACATTAAAAGATAAAATTGTATAAAAGTTTAAGAAATATTTACAAATTACATTACAATAAAAATTTATATGTATAAAATATTTTTAAAAATTGTATAAATGTAATATCGGGTTGGTTTGGTTTCGGTTTAACTTTTTTTAGTTAAAACCAAACCAAACCAATTATGGTCGATTTTTTTTTCAATACCAAACCAAACGACATCGGATTTTTTTTCCGGTTTGAATCGGATTATAGGATTAGTGCGATTTATCGATTTTCTTCGTACACCCTTAATATTGATATTCAAATATGTATTCAGATTCATACGTCTTAATTAAAAAAAAAAAAACAGAGATTCGGAATAATTTCTCAAATTGAAGAAATAGTAAACTTAACGTAGCCAATTTGAACTATCGTGCTAAATTTATTGAAGTGTCAGCATTGAATTGAAGTCGAATAAATTGAACCAAAAATCGTTCAATATGAATGATGATAACTCCTTCAACTTGTTCCGTTCCTTTCCCAGTCAACGTCGTTAATTTTCCTGTAGACATGCTTTAGTTGGATTACGCGCAGAGGTAAAATTCTCTGAATTATACTTGTTAGTCAATGTTGACTTTGTTAGAAAATTTGATAGATATGCGAAATCCAAATATTAGCTTACAAGAGTATTGGCTTTAGGTTCTTTTTATTTTTGTCTGTTTGCTTGACGCTCAACCAATATTTGCTGTGTGCAAAAAGATGCGAATTTCCAACAGAAATAGAAGAGATTTGCAATACTAAATGTCTAAATCCCACAACAAAATTAAACTTTATTTGACTCTTTTGCCTTAATTAACATAATACTATGGGCGAAGTTAGATGTTGAATTCTCTTACCTTCTTAGCATGTTTACTATTTTTATTTATGCCTCCACCGCTAAGAATCCCCACAAGAGCAAATAGAAACATCATACAAGAAGATAATTTGCCCTATCTGTGAGAGTGGGAAAGAGAATGCGGACCACATGTTTCACACAATCTGGAAAGATCTACTTTCCCATGAAGAACTTGTTAAACTGGATAAATACAACTGTGTTTAACAGAAATAACAATGTCTTCAATAAGAAAAATGATTACATTAATGCTAAACATGTACTTAATTAAAGCTATGGAGTCATTAATGTCTTCAAAAGATTTATATCTTTTTTTCACTAAAAATCTTTATATTTATACATAAGAGATCTATAAATAACATATAAAATATCTGTGCAGAATCATTTTTTTTCAATTTAAATACCATTCTTCCATTAATCCTTGTACGCGGCATGATTCATGAACCATCTAAGGAATCAGCAGCTAACAAATTAAAAACTACTTCCTCTATTTCAAAATACAATGTTTGACACTTTCCGTTTCATAAGGTTCAAATTAATTAAACTTTAGTTAATACTGAACATGTTCTTTTGGTCATATCAATATGAAAAATGATAAACACAATACTTTCGTGTAGTTTTTGTCCTTTCAAACTATTTTCTATTCTTGATTCCACTTGCTAATTGCTTACATGACTCTATTTTCTTTTTTCGAGTGACTTTCTGTTTAATTTATTGGCTTTTAAATTCCATTATAGGTTGCGGTTAATTTGAGGCGCCATCCATTTTGACCAAATCGTACATTGGAAAATGAAAAAACAAATTCCTTCATCCCATAGATATACTCATGTCTGTCACGACCCTAATTCCGTACCCGGTCGTGATGGTGCCTCTCGTGAAGACAAGGCCAGCCGACTTAGCCAAAATCTCATTCTAAACAGTCAATTAACAAGAAAACAATACAAGCATAGTTTAATAGCAATCATTCGCGGAAAAATATAGCTAACCAACCCGACAACAGCCCAAACCGGGATGTCACAATGTCATGAGCAACTAATGAATCCTAATAACAAGATTACTAATTACAATATCTGGCACAATTTTTGAAGAACATAGGAACAACAAGATGAAAGAGATATGGGGCTGCGGACGCCAACAGCTACCTCGTAGTCTCTGGATCACCGCCTGGACGGGAGAAATCAATACTCCGGAGCGGAACCAATAACGCCTGAATCTGCACACATGGTGTAGGGAGTAATGTGAGTACTTCCAACTCAGTGAGTAATAAACGTAAATAACGACTGAAAGTAAGAAAACACATAAAGCACAAGGCATTCTATAATGAAGCATTTAAAACATCATTCGCAAACAGTAAATCAGTGAGAAATTCAAGTAAAATCTCCTTTCAACAGGTAAAAACATGTGAAGTAAAACATCGCCCCTCGGGCTATATATATCAACAAATCCGCCCCTCGGGCAACATCATAAAAACAGTACCAGCCCCTCGGGCTCAAATCTCAAAACAACATCAGCCCCTCGGGCTATCACATGGAACAACATCAGCCCCTCGGGTTATCACATGGAACAACATCAGCCCCTCGGGCTATCACATAGTACAATATCAGCCCCTCGGGCTATAATTCACATCACAATGGGTACCCCCGCTCACTGGGGGGTGTACGACTCCGGGAGGGGCCCCTTACGGCCCAAGCACAATATCAAGCCATCTCGTGGCACATATCTAGGCCCTCGGCCTCATATCAATCAAGCCACCTCGTGGCGTATATACAGTATCTCGGGCCCTTGGCCTCATATCAGTCACAAGCCACCTCGTGGCACATAAAGTATCTCAGGCCCTCGGCCTCATATCAATCACAAGTCGCCTCATAGCACATAAAGTATCTCAGGCCCTCGGCCTCATATCACTCAGTAAAACCTCACATCTGGCCCTCGGCCGCGCTCAGTCAGAAAATCATCACAAGCCCCTCGGGCATAGTAAAACGATAGTTCTCAGCCCAAAATATCATTAAAATATTATTTAAGTCTCAAAACTGAGTAAAAGTGGCTGAGTTGTAAAACAGTGTAAACAGCATGACTGAGTTCAAGTAATAGATCAAAATAGTGAGGAAACAGTGATAAAAATCCCCGAAGGGTTGAAATAATTGGCACGAAGCCTAAATATGGCAATCAGCCCAATCATAATGATAACAAATCAGTTTCAGTCAAATACGCAGTAAAATCATCAATCGGGATGGACCCAGTCACAACCCCTAGTAGTAAAAGACCCCACGCTCATCATCGAGCGCGTGCCTCTCCTCAATATGGCACTACGATGTACAATCCAGGGTTTCAAACCCTCAGAACATCATTTACGATCACTACTCATCTCGAACCAGCTAAATCCCTAGCCCGCGACGCCTTTTCCCTTCGAATTGGCCTCCACGCGCGTCGAATATATCCAAAATCAGAACTAATACGTCACAATACGCTGAGGGAGCAAAGCCCAAGCGAAACAATCGAAAAATATCAAGAAATTACGAAATTAGCAAAACCCGAGCCCCGGGCCCACTTCTCGAAGTTCAGAAATTTTTACATCAACGTGTCCCTTACCTCCTAACGAGTTCAACCATACAAAAATTATCGAATTCCGACATCGGTTCAACCTCCAAATCTTAAATCTAAACTTAAGGGTTTTTCACAATTTCTCCAACTTAAATCCCAATTAAACACTAAAATAGCGATATACTGGGGTAATTTGACCAAGGTTGAGTTAGGAACACTTACCTGATGTTTCCCTTAAAATCTCCCGAAAGTCGCCTCAAAATTCGCTTCAATCCGAGCTCTATAGCTCCAAATAATGTTTAAAAATGGCTGAAATCCCCTCTCTTAAGTATCTGTCCAAGCAAGTCTCCTTTGGATATAGTTTTGAGGTTGATTTTTGCTGGGATTTAGGGTGTTTTGGAGGTGTTTCTCTTAGATGGTAATGATAGTGGGTTTTTGCATGGTCAACGGATACTGGTTTCTATTTATACAGGGTCAAAAATCGGAACAACGCATCAGTCGGGTCAAAAATGCGACCATATTTTGACCGTATTTTTGACGTTGATTTTTGTCCAGAAATCTGTCTTGGTCTGTGATTTCAATGTACGATATGCGGTTCGCATTTTAGAAATGCGACCGCATTTCAGACATAGATCTTATCCAGAAATCTGTCTCGATCTGCGGTCTCAGTACGGTGGATATGCGGTTCGCATTGTGGAAATGTGACCGCATTCCTGACCGCATTCTTCACGTCATTCTTTGCCCAGAAAACTGTCTGGGTCTGCGATCTGGGTGTGGTTTGCGGCTCGCATACAGGGTTTGCGATAGCATAGCCTGTTTTGCGATGCCTCTTTGTTCTCTTACAAAATTACGAACTTTCTGGTTTTTCTGCAACTTTCCAAGGACAAAATAGTCCGTTTAACCACCCTAAACTCACCCGAGGCCACTGGGACCTCAATCAATTATGAATATCCCATAATATTATTCAAACTTGTTCCTACCTTAGGAACGCTCAAAACAACCCCTCAACACCAAATTCACGTCGGATTCAAGCCTAAGAATTTCGAAATCTTCTAAGTTACTCTTTTAATCAAAACCCTATCAAACCACGTCCGAATGACATGAAATTTCGCACACACATCCCAATGACATAACGAAGCATAATAAGGTAGAAATGAGAAAAACAGAGCGGTAACTCATGAGACGACTGGCCGGGTCGTCACAACTCACATTTAAAAATGTTTTTTAACAGAACTGGATATACGATACAAACACAAGTGGTCAAAACTTATGAAACAAGATTACGGTGTTTTTTATTCTTATTTATTTTGAAACTTGTATATAATATATTTGCAGTTCCATGGAACATATCGTTCCGAGAATAAAATACTAAAAGATATTTTGAGAATAGTAATTAAATATAGTTTTCTTAAGATGTAGGGATATAAACATTTGTTATTTATCTCATGTTTCATGTAATTGTGTGATTTTAGCAAATTAACCATGAAAAGTGACAAGAGGGTTGCTCAGATGGTCAGCACCCTCATCTATAACCCCAGAATCATGGGTTCGAGTCATCAATGAAGCAACAACTCTAACAAAGGAGATCAAAGGAGAGGAAAAGTTTTAAAAAAAACCTTAAAAGTGAAATAAGACTAATTGATAAAAGAACATTATACTTAATATATCCAATCTTGGGTCAGTTTTCGCTTGTGAAGGAGTAATTTGACCCATTCTTGAAGCTATATCGAACTATATTACTTTGTTGTTAATGAAAATTTTAGATATTCAAAATTACACAAAAATTAATATAAGTTACAATTTTCCTTAAATGCAAATGACTAAATAATACTTTCTTTGTGTCAACCAATTTGACTGGAAACTGGTCTTAAACATGTAACGTGATTTTAAATATGTTATAACTGTGCTAAAATATGAAGGTTACGTATAAATTATTCTACGTAATATAAGAAGAGGTCATTCTTTGTCAAGTAAATTAAATAAATGGAATAGACAGTTGGTCAAATTCGTAGCTTCAATTTTTGAAAACGACAATTGGGAAATATTTGGAGACTGAGGTGGTAATACTCTACTTTAATACCAATTAAATATTTCGGAAAATACTAAGTCACATCCCCTAGATTCCTCATCATTAATTATCCTTCTAATTTCTTCCCTGAAATTTTCTACTCCTATAAATAACCCTTCTTTCCATCATCTCAAACACACTAAATTTTCTCATCACAACTCTAAAATAATCTTCCTTTTTTTTTCTCCCTTTTTATTCCCTTTCTTCTTCAACATGGATTACGAGCAACTCATGTTAAGAGAAACTCCAAGAGGCCAAAGCATAGAGCATAATAAGAAGAAGTATACTACTGTTTCTAGTACTACTTCCTCTGTTGCTTCACACGAAGACTTGAGAAGCAGAATTGAGTCATTTCATATGCTAGAAAAGGGTAACATATCAAAGAGTGACTCTGCTGAAAAGAAACTTTCTTGGCTACGTTCTCAGATCATCGGTGAAGATGCCGATTTTGAGACACCCTTTGGGAAACGTAGGCTTACTTATGCTGATCATACTGCCTCTGGAAGATGCCTTCACTATATTGAAAATTATATCACTAATAACGTCCTTCCTTTCTATGGTATGTTTCCTTTAGTTCAATACATGAACCTCCTTAAGACCATGAAAAAAGAAACAGTTTAACGTAAACTTCTGTTCTTTATTTGTACAGGCAACAGTCATACTAGTGACAGTTACGTGGGATACCAAACGACAAAAATAGTGCATGAAGCAGCAGCCTACGTGAAGAAATGCTTAGGGGGAGGAGAAGAAGATGCTATCATATTCTGTGGTTCTGGTTCTACTGCTGCCATTAAAAGGCTCCAAGAAGTCATGGGAATTGCAGTCCCTTCTATCCTAAGAGAAAAAGTACTCACAAAATGCTTTCGCAATGAAGCAAAAGAGAGATGGATAGTCTTTGTTGGACCTTATGAGCATCACTCTAACATCCTTTCGTGGAGACAAAGTTTAGCAGAGGTTGTGGAGATTGGTTTGGATGATAACGGCCTTGTGGATATGGAAGCGTTGAGGGTTCAGCTTGAGTTCTACAAGTCTACGAATAGGCCATTGTTGGGTTCATTCTCAGCTTGTAGTAATGTCACCGGAACTTACTCTGATACCAGAGCCATCGCTCGTCTTCTTCACAAAAATGGAGCCTTTGCTTGCTTTGATTTTGCAGCAAGGTATGTTAATTATGTTTAACTTCTATACACCAACAAAATCTAAGAATGTTACACGAATCATTTGATCACTTAAAAGATGGTAACTAAGTTATTTTCACATGTTAAACTTCAAATATCTCTATACTGTCAGTATATATAATCTAAATCCTATTTGTTATCCAAATGTGTTACATGTTCCCAATCTTGCAGTGCTCCATACGCAAAAATAGAGATGAGATCAGGAGAAATAGATGGCTATGATGCTGTTTTTCTTAGCCCTCACAAGTTTCTTGGAGGGCCAGGGACACCAGGAGTCCTTGTAATGAACAAAGCACTCTATCGATTGAGAACTTCACCTCCATCTACTTGTGGTGGTGGTACTGTTGATTTTGTCAACCCCTTCAATGAGAAGGCAAGTTTATTTAATATGTTGTCCTTTTCTTTCTTTTTCCATCTTAATGTCCTTTTCACCTTTGATTTCTTTGTGTCAATTATGAAATTTTGCATTATTTGTTTAAGGTTTCTTTGCTCAATTTATTCAAACAGCTTGATAGATGATTTTGACTGCTATTTGATGTGTAAAAGCCACATGGGGTTCTTGTCATTTTCCTTCTAAAAAAAATAGAAATTTGTGAAAGTTGATTTAGGTATTGAGCTTGATTAAATAAGTCAACAAAGAATTTCAGACTACAATATTATTGTACTTTTTAACAATTTTATTGACTTGACTTACATTTAGTGGTACCATGATATAAATTCCAATAACCAAAATCGAATTCTTATTAAATGCTCTCTTCTTCCATTACCAACCCACATATTTAAAGGATAAATCGGTTTCTCATCTATCTCCCCCTTACTATCTTAACTATTTGTTACTAGTTACTACTAGTAGCTTGTATTTCTCTTCTACTTTATTCTAAAAAATTCATGTAAATGTATTATCTCAGATTTAAGGTTAGTGATTCGTATTTAGTGAATAAATAACTCTTTTAAATAGTATGCAACTGCGTCACTATTTCTCTTTATTATGATTTGCAGGAAATAATGAATCTTTGCCTTGTGTTATTTCTTTTCTTTCAGTAACAAAAAAGGCAATATGCCTGAGGTAAAACCATTTGATCCTGACTAGTTAAAGGGAAAAATGAAACTATTTATCAAATTAAACTTCCGTGGTATTGTAAACTATTTGATACTACACATTTTTCTGGTCACTATAAGAAACCATTAAAGAAAGATATCATAAGACTTCTAAGTTACAAATTTAACTGCTCCCTTTAAGTGTCTAAGCTTCTGTGTTTTAATTTTCTTTCCTTTTCTACTAATTGGCTCTAATGATAATTCTGCGCTAAAAACACTCCTGATATAATATACAATTACCAGGACACACTCTACGTGGAGAACATCGAAGAAAGGGAGGATGCAGGAACACCACCAATCATACAGAAAGTGAGAACAGCTCTATCATTTTGGGTGAAAGAGTTCGTAAGTCACAAAGTCATTGAAAGAATGGAGCACGGCTACATTGAACTTGCACTAGAAAGGCTTCTACCAAATCCTAACATATGGGTTTTGGGAAATGTAACAGCCAAGAGACAAGCTGTGCTTTCTTTTCTCATTTATACCACCACTTATTCCACATCAGGTGACATCAATGGCGAAGACAACGAGCTTTACCTATGGAGAGAGACAGGGAACAAGAAAGATAAGCCACTTCACGGCCCTTTTGTCGCTAAGCTGCTTAATGACCTATTTGGTATTCAAGCTAGAGGAGGGTGTGCTTGTGCAGGACCCTATGGACATATCTTGCTCAAGGTTGATGAACCTCACTCTCTTGCCTTCAAAGATGCAATTCAAATGGTGAGTCTTCACACATTCACTAATTATGTTGTCTACATTCCATCACTATAAGGAGGCCAAATTTCATATCTTATGAGTTTCTCTGTCTTAACAGGGCTATAGTGGAGTGAAGCCCGGATGGACAAGGGTCAGTTTTCCCTACTACATGTCGAAGGAAGAATTTGAGTTCATTCTAGCAGCACTAGAATTCATATCCGTTTATGGACAAAGGTTCCTCCCTTTGTACCATTTCAATTGGAGGAGTGGTGCTTGGACTTTCAAGAAAAAGGCTTTCAAGGAAGCTCTCACAGGGAGAGACCACAATTGCAACTTTTGTGGCTCACAAATGATACATGGCTTGAACCTAGGTTGCCATGATACTAAAGAAAACAACCACGGAGGAGGAAGCCCTAGCAAAGAAGGTCTTATTTACAAGTATGTAAAGTACCTTGAGACAGCTAAGCGTATTGCCAGCCTCCTTCCCAAGTTCCCACCTCAACGGTCGATGCCTGAAGAAATCGACCCTAACCTTGTACCCTTTAGAGTCTGAAGATAAAAAAATCACATTGCTATGAACTTATGCTATTGGAAAGAGAATGCTCGTTCTCATTCTCCTAGATGATCATGCAGTTGTCTAATCTTTGGTTGGGCAATACAAGGGTTATTGTATGTAATAAATTAGAGGAATAAGATGACATGAATAAACAATATTTTTAAATATTCTCCTTTTTCTTGTGATTTTTATGAAAATTGTGTTTAATCAATTGGAAACACGTATGTTCATTCTCATTGTTAGGATTGATCGTGCCATTGTCTAACATTTAGTTGGACAAATAAAAATAAGGAGAATATATATTAAACTAGGATGAAGAGATGATTTTGAAGATTTAGGTACCCCAGAAGCAATATTGACAATTACGAACCCCTTTAGAAGCTCTTGTACAATCGATGTGAGAGGTTAAATGTCTCCAACATAGAACTAATTTTGCACCCAAGTAACAGAAACAGAGAGAAAAAGCTTTCAACAGAAACAATTAATTACATGAACAAGTGCGTAATGTGAGTATCCATTGTATATGTATAACTTGTGTTCTTATGCAAATTCCTGACAAGATGTGAAAATGATGCTTCTTCAAGCTGACCAGCTTGCAGCTTATCAAATATTTCAAATAAGCCTTTCCTACATTATTTAGCAGATAATTATGTTTGCTTTTAATATGTAGATGAAGAGGCCAAGGCCACAAAACTTAATCCATCTTGCGCAATTTCAAAGTTTTAAGAACTTTATATGACTCTTCCCTATGAGAATACTAAGCTGTTTTCTGAACAGCACTTTTAACATACCAGTCAAGATGGGGCAAACTTTCTTGTTATCATAGCACCTCCTCATTTGCAGGTGAGCCTTTTAACCATTTCTACCTCGCGTACACATAGCCTGTTTTGTAAAGCAAATATAAATGATGGATGATTTGTGTCCTAACTCCTAAGTGAGGTCAATAGTAATAGCTTTTTTTTTTTCTTTTTTTAATTCCCTCCCTCCAAGAGCTCCTCACTTTGCTCTTGGGGTGACTCGAACTCACGAACCTATTGGTCGGAAGTGAAGAGTGTTCACCACTTGAGTAAGCCACTCTTGTCTAATAGTAATACCTCAATAAAGAAAAATGCCAGGCTTAGCAATGGCAAAAGGCAAATTGAAAAATCACCCTTCTAAAATTGATAAAATCAAGCCAAAAATTTTGCTTACAAACCACACTCACTGAAACTCTATACCAACCAGAAGCAACTGTGAAATTTTCATTAATTACTTGAGTACCTGTCAGGAGTGATTGTTTCACTACTAGAAATCCGGAAAAAAACGACAAAAATTTAGCGATCAACGTTGGCCTGTAAAAAAAAGCGACCAACTTTGGTCGCTAAACTAGTGAAAATAATAAAATAATAATTTTAAATACATTAGCGACCAAGGTTGGTCGCTATTTGGTCGATAATTTCGTCAAACTGTTGACCGGACTGGTCAGACTTGCTTGGTCAAAGAAATACTCAGATTAGCGACCAACATTGGTCGCTTAAAGGGATCCACTTATAAATTTTAATAATTATAATATTATTTAAATTAAATTATAAAATATAAATAAATAAAATCTAAAATTAGCGACCAAAATTGGTCGCTAACTAAACAGTAAACAGATAGAGACCAACTTTGGTCGCTAATTTGGGGCCCAATTATAAAATCTGATTTAAATTTAGCGACCAACTTTGGTCACTAATTTTAAATTATGTATAATTAGAGACCAAAGTTGGTCACTTTTCAGGTCAACATCGGTCAAAATTAAAATCACTTTTGTGTTTACTATCTAAATAATATAAATGTAAGCCGTTAACACTTTTGTAATACAAGGGATGAATAGACTAAAATATACTCTAACATGCTATATATGCAGTTAAGTAGTATTACGAAGCGTGTGTGCGTATCCATACATACATACATACATATATATATATATATATATATACATGAAGCGCTCGGAATATTAGCTAATGCACTAATAGTTAGTGCATATAGTATAGTATATGTATACTAAGTGTATTGTATATACTAAGTGTATAGTATAGTGTATTATATATCAAGGTGTGTGTGTGTGTGTGTATATATATATATAAGAATATGAAGCGCTCGGAACACAGGGACGGGTTCTTTTAGGTATTTGATATACTTGTAAATTGATTCATCGATTATAACCTACTCATATGCATGTATATGTATTACAATAAATTAAAACGTCTCGACTTAAATCAATTAATATATATATATATATATATATATATATATATATATATATATACACACACTATATTATACTATATATATCGAATATACCTTGATATATAATACACTATACTATATATATATAGTATAGTGTATTATATAATACGCTATACTATGCATTAAGTATTAGTGCATTAGCTAATATTGTATCGAATATAGCTTATATATATATATATATATTTATATATATATATATATATATGTACACGCACACACACATACACACACTTAGTATATATAATACACTTAGTATATATATACTATGCTATACTATGTACTAAGTATTAGTGCATTAGCTAATATTGTATCGAATATAGTTTTTATATATATATATATATCTCTGTGTGTGTGTGTGTGTGTATAATCGAATATAGCTTTTATATATATACACACACACACATACACACACTATACTATGCACTTAAGTATATATAATAGACTATACTATATCTACATATATATACTATGCACTTAGTATATATAATACAGTATACTATATATGTAGTATAGTGTATTATATAATAAACTATACTATACACTTAGTATATATAATACACGTAATATATATAATAGACTATACTATAGCAACCAACGTTAGTCGCTATTTTCAATTTAAAATTTTTAGTTATCGACCAACATTGGTCGCTATTTTCAATTTAAAATTTTTAGTTATCGACCAATGTTGGTCGCTATTTTTGGTCGCTTTTCTAATTTTCAGAGACCCCATTTCTCTTATTTTCCCAAAATTTCCCAACTCTCTCTTATTTTCCCAAAATTTCATTCACCCAAATCCCGTCCCCCACCCCACGCCACCACTGCCCCTTGCTTGCTACCGTGTCGCCGCCCACTGCTCGCCGGCCACCAGCACTGCCGCCCCTCTCTCTCTCCTTCTCCACCTAAAAAAAATCAAGGTTAGAATCATAACCTTCAATCTTTGTTATTTCTAGTGTGTATGTTACAATATTTGATGTATTGTAGTTTATTGTTTCAATTAGTGTTTCAAATCTTTGAACATTGTATTTTATTGAGGATTAGGGTTTAGGTCTTGTTTAAATTAGTTTTGTTAATTAATTTTTTTTAACTAATTAGTTTAATTAGTGTTGAATTTAGTTTAGTCAGATTTGAATTATACTTTGTGTTGTCTTGATAGTTTAGTTAGAATCTAGGGTTTAGGATATGAATTGAACCTTTAGGATATGAATTGGACTTTTAGTTATGAATTGGACTTGACTTTTAGTTTAAAAATTGAAATTTTAGGATATGAATTGAACTTTTAGGATATGAATTGGACTTTTAGTTTATGTATTGGAATTTTAGTTTATGAATTGGACTTGTAGTTTATAAATTGTAATTTTAGGATATGATTTGAACTTTTAATTTATGAATTGAACTTTTAGGTTATAAATTAAAATTTTAGGATATAAATTGAACTTTTAGTTTATAAATTGAGTATTTTAGGATATGAATTGGACTTTTAGTTTATGAATTGAACCTTTTGGATACGAATTGAAATTTTAGTGTATGAATTGAACTTTTTAGATATGGGTTGAACTTTTAGTTTATGAATTGAACTTTTAGTTTAGAAATTGAACTTTTAATTTATAAATTGAACTTTTAGTTTGTAAATTGAAATTTTAGGATATGAATTAACTAAATTAATTTCCTCTTGTTTTATTTGTATAGATGGAACATCGTACTTGGATGTACAATAGGAATTATCCTAATCGACAGGGATTGAGGGAGGATGTTTTAGAATGGTGGATGACTTTAATAGACATGCAATGTCACTTCCACCATACCTAATTGAAGGAGTAATTAGGTGTCGTTGTGTTAGGTGCGACTGTATGAAGTTTGAAAAACCGGATGAAGTTAAGCATCATCTTTATAGAAGGGGGTTTATAGAAAATTATTTTGTGTGGACTAATCATGGAGAGATCGATGGTATCCATGGGATATTTCATAACATGGTTGTGGGTGAAAGTAGTAGGTCGGTGGAGAATACAAATCGTGATTCTAGAATTCATCATATGGTTGCGGATACTTTTGGGATGCACTTAGGGGGTGATTCCAATGAAAATGTTGAACAAACTCCTAATGATGAGGCAAAACGTTTTTATGAACAATTAGAGGAAGCTAGTCGTCCACTACGTAACGGAAGTCCGCACTCTAAGTTGTCTGTTGCAGTTAGATTACTAAGTAGAAAACTGATTGGAATATTTCTCAAGGAGCCATGGACTCTTTCATTGACCATATGCGTGAACTAGTTGACCGTGATATCGAATTACCTGTTGATTTCTATAAGGCAAAGAGATTAGTTTCTAAGTTAGGACTTTCGTCAATGAGAATTGATAGTTGCGAAGATGGTTGCATGTTATATTATAAAGATGATGCAGGTTTGGACAGTTGTAAATTTACGAAAAGCCTCGTTTCAAGAGGCTTTCCAGCGGGAAGATGGTCGCTATCAAGTCGATGCATTATTTACTTCTTATACCTAGGTTAAAGAGGTTATATGCGTTGATGAGTTCTGCTCCTCATATGAAATGACACTTTGAAAATAGAAGACCACCTGGTGTTATGTGTCATCCTTTAGATGGAGAAGCGTGGAAGCACTTTGATAGGACATATCCAGATTTTGCTAGTGAACCAAGGAACATTCGATTAGGTCTGTGTGCGGATGGCTTCACGCCTTTTTCTGTATCTGCGACAACATATTCATGTTGGCCTGTCTTTCTTACACCTTATAATCTACCGCCAGAGCTGTGCATGACTAGTCCATATATATTCTTAAATTATATTATCCCCCATCCACGTAATTCCAAAAGCTTGATTGATGTATATTTGCAACCTTTGATTGATGAGCTAAAACAATTGTGGTACGATGGTGTTGAAACATATGACATATCAACCAAGTAGAATTTCAATTTGCGTGCTAATTTAATGTGGAAAATTAACGATTTTTCTGCGTATGGAATGTTGTCTGGGTGGATGAATGCTGGGAAGCTAGCTTGTCCTTACTGCATGGAAAATAGTAAAGCGTTCACTTTGAAATATGGCCAAAAGCAATCATGGTTTGATTGTCATCATCAATTCTTGCCTCCTGATCATGAGTTTAGAAGGATGAAAAATGCATTAAAAAAGAATAAAATGGAATATAATTCTCCACCTCTGATACTTTCAGGTGAGGAAATTTGGGAGAGGGTCCAGAAGATTCCCCGGATACGGTGTTACTCATAATGGGGGTGAAAAGGAGCATATTTTGGGATTTGCCTTATTGAAAGGATAATCTTCTTAGTCACAACCTTGATGTCATGCATATTGAGAAGAACTATTTTGATAATTTGTTCAACACAGTGATGGATGTCAAAGATAAAACAAAGGAGAACGCAAAAGCTAGAATGGACTTACAAGAATATTGCAGGCGGCCTGAATTATACTTGCAGACAGCAAACAATGGTAAGGTATTCAAACCCAAAGCAATTTACGCATTCACTTTGGAGGAAAGACGGCAAATTTGTGATTGGGTAACGAAATTGAAGATGCCTGAGGGTTATGCGTCGAATTTTGGGAGAAAAGTTGATATGGAGGTAGGGAAGTTGAGCCATTTGAAAAGTCATGACTGTCATGTTTTCATGGAGACCTTAGTGCCTATTGCGTTTTGTGGTTTGCCTGAAAGAATCTGGAAACCCATCATAGAGATTAGTTTGTTTATCAAAGACGTGTTCTTCCATATTAAGGGAAGAAAACCTACTCCGGATGGATCAGAACATTCGTGTCACTTCTTCTAAGATGGAAAAGATATTTTCATGTGGTTTTTTTGATGTGATGGAACACGTTCCAATCTACCTTGTACACGAGGCACGACTTGGAGGACTTGTTCAATGCAGATGGATGTATCCCTTTGAGAGGTAATATTATATGTTTGATGTAATTTTCTGTTTTATAATGTTCTTGGCTAACCTGAAATTATGTAGGACAATTGGCAAATGCAAACAATTTGTTAAGCAGATGAATAGGATTGAAGGATCTATATGCGAAGTTTATCTTGCAAAGGAATGTGCTCATTTTTGCTCTTATTATTTTGAAAGTAATATGCCATGTGCTAGGAATAGGCCCAACATGCACACGGTCGACCTTAGGAATGATCCATTATATCCGCCTATGTCCATATTCAATCAACCAGGCCGATATTCTAAGGATGTTAGAAAGAGAAGTTTGAGTGATATGGAGTTCAAGTCAGCTACACTTCACGTGTTGCTAAATTGTTCCCAAGTTGTACCATTTCTCAAGTAAGTATTGATTTAGTAGTTATCAAAATATAAAAATTACTGTGATTACATCTCAATGCAACTACTAAAAATAGTTGATGTGTTACAGTCACTTCGTGGGTCACCTTGGCCATGATGCTGTATATATGAGATCTGATACGTGGTTCAAACAATTTGTAAGTTTCTCCTTAGAATATTCTAACACTATGTAGGTGAATAATGTTTGGAAGTTATGCTAACTTATGAATTTGTTTAACAATATGTAGGTAAATAATCCAAATAATGGTGTAAATCAATTTTTGAAAGATATATCTTGGGATCCTGGGGTTGAGGTCACAACAATGTCTAAGTACGTTGTGAATGGTTATAAGTTTCATACCAAGTGTTGCTCTAAAAATAAAAATAGCAACAACAGTGGGGTGTGGGTTCAAGGTGGTGATGGCAACCAAGATGGAGATATTGATTATTATGGCGTGCTCAAAGAAATAATAGAACTAGAATATACAAGTTGGCCATATAAGAAATTGATACTCTTTAGATGCAAGTGGTTTGACTCACATCCAACAAGAGGAACAAGAGTACACAATCAATACAACATAATTGAGGTTAATCATACGAGGGAGTATGATCGCTATGATCCTTTCATAATTGCACATAATGTTAGGCAAGTGTATTATACTCCTTATCCATTGCGGCGGAATAAGTCCGATTGGTGGGTTGTAATAAAAACTAAGCCTGTGGATAGGGTGGAAGTCGAGAATGTGTTAGATGTTGCATATCAAAACGATATTTCTACTGTTGACCAAATAGTGGACGAAGTTTTAGAAAATGATTTGGAACATCCCGAACACATATAAATGAAGTAAGAATTACAGAAAATGAGGAAGAAGAATCAACTGATAAAGCTCAAACTAGTGAGGAAGAAGAATTCTCGGACGAGGAACTATACGTCGATGAGCTTTAAAAAGTTGGTTTCTTTAACAACTCTCGTTTATAGCTAGTTTCTTTATATGTTTCAATCTAAATATGTATTATATTATGCAGATGACAGGCAATGGTCGAGGTAACAATGATTCTACCAGTTCTTGGGGTCGAGAAAAGGCTAGGAAACCAAAGAGGAGGGTAGAAGATGATACTCCATCTTTTCCTGCCTCTTCAGAGATGCCTATGCCTATGCCTATGTCTTTGCCTCCACCCCAGGGCTATTCTGAGCTGCCACAGCATCACCAGCCCTACACCTTCGTGCAGACACCAGGTTTTTCGACACAGGGCCATAGGACTATACGTCCGACATACAGTCCAGCTGCCGCACAGCCACGTGGATCTCAGCCATCTGCACCGCATGGACCGCATCGATCCATGTCATATCCACATGGATCACAGGCATCAGTGTCACAGCCACTCAGGTCACAGCCACTCGGATCACAGCTATCAGTGTCACGTCCCCTTGCGGCCCATACAGCTATGTCGCAGTCACAGGGCTCGCAGCCATCTTCATCTGGGACTCCATCTATTTCAGGTCCTTTGTTGCTTCCTTACGCACACGCAAGTATACGTGATCGACAAGTAATATAGGACAATGAGTCCGGATTATCGTACCCAAAGGACTTAAGTTAACTACTTTATAACAACTAATATCGTTATTTAATCAAGTAAATATCAAGTTTATTATATAATTTATTCTAAATTGTAATTCTAATTTAAATCTAGGAATTGCAAAGAACAAATATGTATTTTGTAATCAATAAAACAAAGATTCCAGGGTTGTGATTTTGTTTCCAATCCTATTGCGTTCTAATTGACTTATCGTTCATATAGTTAATGTAAGATTGCTAATTAATCGATAATGTTACTCATAGCCTTCTTCCGAAGTACTATTCGCCTATTCCTAACAAGATTAATGCCTATATTCCTATGGAATTAATCTAGCAAGAATGCATGAAGAACACGATTATATAATTAAGCATGGTGATTAAGTATATTCCTATCCTAACCACGAATCCGCTCTTTTTAACAAAGTTAAGAACATGCTTTCTTCAATTCTTATTCTAATCTAAACTTAGTTTTCTCAAACATGGCATAGATAATTGATAGAACTTAATTGATGGCCAAAGCAATTAAGCAATTTAGCATAGAATTGAAGAAACAATCTTAACCACATTAACTATTAAAACGAGTTCATCAAGTTAGAAACACAATATTCATGGCTAATCACAACCCCAGAACAAATGGTGATTAGCCACTCATGTTCAACAAAATCAAATAACTAAGTAGAAAAACAAAAATAAAGATACTAGTTTGGATTGATGAACTGAGAATTTGTTGATGCTGTTGATGTTCCTAGCCCTCCTTTTGCTCCAAAATCACGTTCTATATCTCTTAGATAGGTTTAGGGATGTTTATATAGGAGTTGGGAAGGTTTTGGGTCGGTTTGGGGGTCTTCTAGGCGAAGTAGGAATCAATTCCCGAAGTCAGTCCCCTGGGGGGCGCTGGGCGCTGGCCAGGGGACTGAAGGCAGTAAGCTTCTTCAACTCTCTGGTTCCAGCGCCACAGGCAGCGCTGGGCGCTGGCCTGTGGGCTGGTGTCCTCCTTCGTCCGTTTCTTCTTGTTTTAGCTCGTTTCTTCCCCGGTTTTGTCCCCGATTGCTTTTAACTTTTTCCTACACATAAAAACACATTATATTAACATGAATCAATGTGATTAACATCCAAATCCAAACAAACAAAAGCTAAATATGGGATAAATTATACATCAATTAGTACTTTTCCTACCAATTATCACTTTGCCTGCGAGATACTAGCTCTGACCCCCCTACACCTTCCATGCATGCTTCTGATATACATGCTTCGAGCGGTGATGCTGATAATGACGAGGAGGTGCATTATGATCAATATGGCAGTATCATCATAGTCCCTGAGGGTGATGGGTAAGAGTTATTTGTTATTTTTACGTTTATTGTTTTGTACAGTTTTACTAAGACATTAATGTGCTTTTTTTATAAATTGCAGGTTCATCCCTAGTAATATTACTACAAGAATAATCACCCAAGCCACTAGAAAGCTTTATGATGGCCTTTATGCGACTTGGAGTGATTTTCCATTCTCGCTGAAGGAGCAAATTTTCAATCAATTTAAGGTATAAATGTTCTTTTAAGCAGTACAATTATTTATATTTATGATATTTCCATCTAAATATGTATTATAGAACATAGCTTTATGTATATATNATGGTGATTAGCCACTCATGTTCAACAAAATCAAATAACTAAGTAGAAAAACAAAAATAAAGATACTAGTTTGGATTAATGAACTGAAAATTTGTTGATATTGTTGATGTTCCTAGCCCTCCTTTTGCTCCAAAATCACGTTCTATATCTCTTAGATAGGTTTAGGGATGTTTATATAGGAGTTGGGAAGGTTTTGGGTCGGTTTGGGGGTCTTCTAGGCGAAGTAGGAATCAATTCCCGAAGTCAGTCCCCTGGGGGGCGCTGGGCGCTGGCCAGGGGACTGAAGGCAGTAAGCTTCTTCAACTCTCTGGTTCCAGCGCCACAGGCAGCGCTGGGCGCTGGCCTGTGGGCTGGTGTCTTCCTTCGTCCGTTTCTTCTTGTTTTAGCTCGTTTCTTCCCCGGTTTCGTCCCCGATTGCTTTTAACTCATTCCTACACATAAAAACACATTATATTAACATGAATCAATGTGATTAGCATCCAAATCCAAACAAACAAAAGCTAAATATGGGATAAATTATACATCAATTAGTACTTTTCCTACCAATTATCAACACCCCACACTTAAACTCTTGCTCGCCCTCGAGCAATGGGAATTTAACCAACCTTTCCCAACTACTAACTTTTACCTTAGCACGAAACATTCAACATTAAAACACTTCATACTCTCGAACACAATCAATACTAGTTGAACAAGTATGACACATAATTTATCCATATCATTCCCATAAAGTTCAATTAATCCCATAACTTCAATCACATTAACACCCCAATTGTCATCACCCATCCTCAAATGCCGACTTACCACATTAAGCTACTTCAATTTATATACTTACCCAACAAGACAATTCATACATTACCAATTGTTCATGAAATCATGTGCCCTCACCAATATACGAAGAGTGAATATATATATATGAATGGAATCACACAAAATTTGCATAACTAACTCTCACTCTCACAAAGAACTCATATGTATCCCATAAAGTACCATAAGCTTGCCCGTAGTGTAGACTTCCACTAATTGAGTTGGTCAAATCTAAGATCAAGTAGGACTTTGTCGGGTTGTAATGTAGGCTAGGGGACAGGTAGGATATATTTGGTAGTAGTGACTAGTCCTCCTAAGCACTTAATACACTACACTCAAGAATGTAGTCCTCCTAAGAACTCCTAAGAACTCATATGTATCCAATTCTTAAACTTGTCTCATACACATGGCCCTTTTCCTTTTAATCACTCAGCATACTACAATAGGTGGTGAATATTTTCATCTTTTTTTCCAATATCCCATTTTTTTCTCTTTTTTTTTTCTTTTCTTTTTCATCAAAGAGTTTCTTCTTTCTAAATTTTTTTTTCACCCTCCATACACTTTATTCATCCGCTAGTGATTTTTTTTTCAATTTAGCTTCACATAGCCAACAATTCCTTCCATTGTTCCATTCATTAACAAGGAAACCCTTCTAATACTACCTTTCCTTCTTCTAGCGACTAAGTGCTTTCGGAGGTGAAGGTTCAAATAAGGCTCAATTCAAGAACAAAATAAACGGACTGGCTTGTAATGTAGGTACACAAAGAAAGAGGCTCATAGGCACAAAAGGGCTAACAATGGACAAAATTATATGCGATGCGACAAGCACATCCAAAATCAAACAAAGAAGTGCATATATCATTTCTTAGATTGTCCCAACTTACAATTTCGCTTTAGTTAACACACGGGGCAAGTTCTAGACTATATGAGATAACATAGAGGATCAAAATCTCACCCACACGATGCACATGATTCACTTACACCGGTCCTATTCAAATGTCGAGTTGAGCAAGCATATTTACTTGAAGCAATTAAGCAATAACGCACTAGATGTTTAAGCAAGTCAACTATTGAGAAGGGGTGTCACAAATTGGGTTGTTTTCCTTCGACTTATAATTTAACTTACCGGGAAATGGATCATGTGTCATAACTTATCGTACTAGCATCAACTATGTCAAGAAGTAGTTCATTATTACTCAGTTCTTCCTAAGACTAATCCTAAAAAAAAAAAATTAACGTTGCCCGGTTCGGATTACATCCTTGGAAAAGAACCGGTGCCCTAAGAAAAACCAAGGAATTACCTATTTTCTAACAATAAAAGAAAATCTTTTTGTTATTTTCAATCCAATTTTTATCCCTCAAGAAACAAACAGTCCGTCGTCGGGAAAAAACTAGACTATATATCTATTACATATATATTTTTTCGGTTTTTCTATATATATATATATATATATATATATATATATATATTTTCGAAGTTTATAATACTACTAACTACTAAAAACAGAAAACAGCTAACTATTATAAATTCACAAAAACTATTAATCTTCCTAACTTACACGAAAAAGAACCACTTAACAACAATTACAACGAATAACATATTCAACTTAAAGAAAAAGGAAAAAAAAAACATACACATCACCTCAGAAGTCACTGAACAGACACTGTCACTAAGAATTCATGGCACGACATGACACATATTTTCCCCCACCCCACACTTAAAGCATGCATAGTCCCCGATGCATAAAAAAAAAAAATGAAGAGCAAAGTAGGGTGTAAAGGAAAACTCCCCTCAGTCTGTGCCGGTCTCGTCGGAATCCATGCCAAAGGGTACCAATGCCAAAGCTCTGGTGGCGTCATCCTCGTCATCTCCCTCATTATCCGAGCCCTGTATGGTGTTGGCATCTTCCTCGGAATGAACTGGGCTGCCAGGAGCAACGCTCAACAGTTCTTTTGCTGTGACAGTAAGATCATCACACATACGGAGACGCTCGTCATCAGAAATGCCTACTCGGGTCATGACCAGATTCATAGCATTAAACATGAATCTGGTAATACTCTCGTCTCGCTCAAACCGAGCCGCCGGGGTGAGCTTGGATGCAGGCTCCATAACGGACGTAATATCCAGAAGTCCTGGTGGAACCTCTACGACCTCATCATGCCCCGGATACTCGGGGACTCCTAGAAACCTCATGTATTGGGTTAAGAGGTTGCCAAAATATAGCCTCCGTATCTGGCGCCCAAATCGTGTACGAGCCATCTCCGTGAGCATAATGTCAGCGACATTGACTGGTCGGCCCGTCATGAGGGAGAAGATTAAGCAACTCTGGCCCTTGTACAGTCACTGCTGTGGTCGGCAGGCATCAGCCTAGCCTGCACGAAGTTCTGCCAAACCTTGGCAGCTTTGTTAAAGTCAGCACGGACCATGGAGAGGTGAATGTTGCCTTGCTTCCTATTCCATTTGGCGTTGGAATCAACGCCACATAGCATATGCCGAATGAGCTGATAAGGAGGGCTGCGGATTAATTGTTGCAATCGTTGAGGGTCAGCATTAGCAACTCCCAAGTACCGGCATAAATCTTCCCTTCCTAAGGGCACCTTCGTACCTCGGACATAAGATCTGGATCGATGGAGGTCCCAGTTAGCATATAACTCCTGAACTGCACTGAGGTTCGTCGGTCCTGGGCATTCAAGAAACCTCTCCATTCTCGATAGGCGGAGGCGAGCAAGGATATCTGGAAATCTCCTTTCCAATAGAGTAGTGTTTATGCCCATCTTCGAGACATAGCGTCCCGTGGGCACAAAATTTCGGTACCAGGTAGCTGCATTATCATCTACCAAGTCAAGTCGGGGTCGGGGCCTGGTAGGGATATGCTGGGAACCCTCATCAACCTGTCTGCCTTTTGCTTGGCGAGAAGATCCTTCGCCCTGTTTTCTTTTCTTCGGAGCTTGGGCAGTAGTTGATGTCTTGCCAAGTGCTTTTCCTTTGTTTCCGTCACGTGTCATGGCGACCTGCAATATGACAAATAGAAAAATGAGACAAGGTATGACAATGGCATGAAAGGACCCCACACTTAAAATATTACGTATAAAACAAGTGGGTGCAAGATAGGTAACGGGTACTCAAGACTTTCCCGTGTGTGAATTTGCATGAACATGAGAATGTACGTGAGTGTCAAGGATAAAAGACGAATAAAGTTCTGAACTTTAGAGGTGAAAGTGACTAATCGACATGCAAAGGCTAAGGAATACTAATTAGACGACATACAATATGAATACATAGGATGTAGAATATATGTGAAATCAAAAAACCGACCCTGCAGTACGGATAAAGCACCCCAAACGCCCCCACACTTACTTCGATATGCATATACAAGTAAGTCCGAATACTCAGACTTTATCGGACTTACGAACATATCATTCAAGCATTTTAGCAAACACTTGGTGTGCACAAGAATTTTTCTTCAATTTTAACAATGGTGAAGTGTAGTAACCTTCCCGAATTTTTACGAAGTAGAGGGACTATTAGTTTACTACTCCGATGCAGTCAATACCAACCAACAATTTCAGTTTAAACGTCACTACACATGAATTTTGTGAGGAAATCATGAAGAAGAAGAAGAAGAAGAAGAATCGCAGGGGTGGTGGGAAAAAGGGATTTTGTAGTTTGTATTCAATACACAAAACAAATAACAAGTAAAAGAGAAGAAGAAGAAGAAGAAGAAGAAGAAGAAGAAGAAAGAAATCATACCTGAGCTCTTGAAGATTGACGGGAAGTGCAAGAGAAATTTGTGTATGTAGAAGATGAAGAAGAAGCACAGTGAAGCAGTAGAAAGAAATCGGATCGTGTTTGGTGTGTGAATGTGGGGGAATTCGGGTGGGTTTGTAATTATAAAAGGTTAATTTAGTTAGGGGGAATGGGTAGTGGGTCGGGTTAATGGGTTGGGTCAAAATTTAAAAGAGAAGAAATAACTTACCTGGGTATCCTCAGCCTGGCGCTAGGCGCCCATCAGGGGGCTGGGATTTTAAGTGCACTGCCTGGGGTAAGTGCACTGCCTGGGGCGCCACAGGCAGCGCTGGGCGCTGGCCTGGGCCCCGCAGGCAGACTGTTTTTCGCTTTTTTTTTTTGTGTCACGTATTACAATATGACCTATACTATTTTTATACATCAATTACATTCTTTTAGCTAATCTAAAAAATTAAAAACAAGAAGTTAACTAGAAATAACATTAACATTGGGTTGCCTCCCAACAAGCGCCTAATTTAACGTCGCGGCACGACTCACTTTTTCGGACTCATTCCTCTGTAAATGTGATTTTAGTTTTATCCCGATTGACCACTCCTCCCCAATAATGCTTCACCCGTTGTCCGTTCACCAAGAATTTTCTTTCACTGTTAAAAGCTCTTAATTTAATTGCTCCGTAGGGCGTAACTCGCACTACTTCAAACGGCCCCGACCATCTCGATTTAAGCTTTCCGGGAAAAAGCCTCAATCTTGAATTGAATAACAATACTTGCTGGCCTGGTTCGAAATAGCGTGGTTGAATATGCTTGTCATGCCATCTCTTTGTCTTTTCCTTGTACAACTTGGCATTCTCGTATGCGTGTAGCCGGAACTCCTCTAATTCATTTAGTTGCAGTAGTCACTTTTCACCCGCGGCTTCAAGGTCCATATTCAGTTTCTTGATGGCCCAATATGCTTTATGTTCCAACTCTACCGAGAGGTGGCAAGCTTTTCCATAAACTAATTTGTACAGCGATGTCCCTATTGGAGTTTTGAAAGCTATGCGGTAGGCCCATAGAGCATCATCCAAATTTGCTGCCCAATCCTTTCTATTTACGCTCACTGTTTTCTCCAAAATCTGTTTTATTTCTCTATTTGACACTTCGGCTTGACCGCTTGTTTGAGGATGGTAAGCTGTAGCAACTTTGTGACATACCCCATATTTTGCCAAAAGGTTATTAAGCAGCCGGTTGCAAAAGTGTGTGCCTTCATCACTGATCAATGCTCTTGGAGTCCCGAATCTGGAAAATATGTTTTTCTTGATAAAAGCGGCGACTACCATGGCATCATTCGTAGGCAAAGCAATTGCCTCTACCCATTTGGATACATAGTCAACGGCAAGCAAGATGTACTTGTTCCCTCGGGAAGGTGGAAACGGGCCCATGAAATCTGTCCCCCATACATCAAAGAGTTCAACTTCAAGAATGTTGTTGAGGGGCATCTCGTGCTTCTTTGTGATCGTACCCGTTCTTTGACATTGATCGCATCTTTTGACAAACTCATGTGCATCTTTGAACAAAGTAGGCCAGAATAGCCCGGATTGTAGAACCTTGGCTGCTGTACGGTCGCCCCCGTGATGGCCTCCATATGGTGAGGCGTGACAATCATGCAAAACGGAATTAACTTCTTCATCCGGGATACACCTCCTCATCAACTGATCGGCACATTGTTTGAACAAATACGGTTCATCCCAATAATAGAACTTAACATTGTGCAGGAACCGTTTTCGGGCTTCGCTTTTGAAATCTGGGGGTAGTACTCCGCTTACTAAGTAATTGACAAAATCTACATACCACGGAGGAGAATCATGACTGATTGCAAAAAGTTGTTCATCTGGGAAGTATTCCTTTATCTGTCCATCTTCTTTCAAGTGTGCATGATTTTCTAACCGAGAGAGATGGTCTGCCACTTGATTTTCGGTGCCCTTCCGGTCTCTGATTTCTACGTCAAATTCCTGCAACAATAAGACCCAGCGCATTAATCGAGCTTTAGATTCTTTCTTAGTAATTAAATACCTGATTGCTGCATGGTCAGTGTGGACTATGACTTTTGTTCCCACTAAGTAGGCTCTGAACTTCTTGAATGCCCAAACTACTGCTAGCAACTCCTTTTCTGTGGTAGTGTAATTTTATTGTGCTGGATCCAGAGTTTTGCTTGCGTAGTAAATAGAATGGAACACCTTGTCTTTACGCTGCCCCAGCACTGCTCCAATGGCCAAATCACTAACGTCGCACATGAGCTCAAAAGGTATTGACCAATCCGGTGCTACAATAATAGGTGCAGATATCAGCTTCTCCTTGAGTGCTTCAAATGCCTTGAGGCAGGAATCATCGAATTTGAATGGTACATCTTTTTCGAGCAACCTGCACAAGAGAGTAGAAATTTTAGAAAAATTCTTAATGAAGCGCCTATAAAAACCTGCATGTCCTAAGAAGCTCCGGACACCCTTGACAGAAATTGGAGGCGGTAATTTTTCAACAGCCTCGACTTTTGCTTTGTCCACTTCAATGCCTGTTCTGGAAATTTTGTGGCCCAAGACAATTCCCTCTTGTACCATGAAGTGGCACTTTTCCCAATTGAGCACCAAGTTGGTTTCCTTGCACCGGGCAAGCACTTTACTTAGATTCCGTAAGCAATCATCATACGAGGATCCGAAAACAGAGAAATCATCCATGAACACCTCTACAAATTTTTCCACCATATCAGTGAAAATGGCCATCATGCATCTTTGGAATGTCGCAGGTGCATTGCATAGGCCAAATGGCATTCGCTTGAAGGCGAAGGTGCCATAAGGACAAGTGAAAGTGGTCTTCTCTTGATCTTCGGGGCATATAATAATTTGATTATACCCTGAGTAGCCATCCAAAAAGCAATAATATTCGTGCCCTGCTAATCTGTCGAGCATCTGATCAATGAATGGAAGTGGAAAGTGATCTTTTTTGGTTGCCTTGTTGAGTTTCCGATAGTCAATACATACCCTCCATCCTGTAATGGTTCGAGTGGGGATCAATTCGTTCTTGTCATTCTCTACAACAGTCATTCCCCCTTTCTTGGGCACACATTGTACTGGGCTGACCCAATTACTGTCAGAAATCGGGAAGATAATACCCGCATCAAGCAATTTTATGACCTCCTTCTTTACTACTTCTTTCATTATCGGATTCAATCTCCGCTGCTGCTCTATACTGGGGCGATGTCCTTCTTCTAAAAATATTTTGTGCATGCAAAATGATGGACTGATTCCTTTTATATCTGCGATGGTCCACCCAATTGCTTTCTTGTATTCTCGAAGGACCCGTAGTAATTTATCTTCTTGTGTGCTAGTCAGGCTGGATGAGATGATCACAGGTAATGTTTCAGCTTGACCTAAATAGGCATAGCGCAGAAGCGCTGGGAGTGGCTTAAGTTCAAGTATGGGTGCTTCTTCAACAGATGGCCTGGGAGGGATCAGAGTAACAGGCCTCTCTAATTCTTCAAATTTTCTAAACCCTTGAATGTAGTTGCAAGATAGATCCATTAACTGCTCAATGTCTCGTATTATGTCATCTTCAACGTCTTCTACTTTCCCAATCAATAGGCATTCAATTGGGTCAGCTGGGCTCAAGTACGGTACTACAAATGTGGAAACCGTTTCTACCACAGAAATCATAGACAGCTCCTCGTAATGTGTTGGCAGCCGCAGTACTTTATACACATTAAACACCTCTTCTTGGTCCCCCACCCGCATAGTCATCTTTCCTTCGCAAACATCTATGATGGCTCGACCGGTGGCTAAAAATGGACGCCCCAAAATAAATGGGACGTCTTGATCCGGTTCGTAGTCTAAAATGATGAAATCCGCCGGAAATATGAACGAGCCCACTTGGACTAGAACGTCCTCAATAACACCCTCCGGATGAGCCAAAGAGCGGTCTGCCAGCTGCAATATGACTGTGGTCGGGCGTGGATTGCCTAATCCCAACTGTCGGAACACTGATAATGGCATTAAGTTTATGCTTGCTCCGAGGTCGCATAGTGACCTTCCCACGGCATGTTTTCCAATAGATATCTGGATGGTGAAGCTGCCCGGATCCTTCATTTTGTGGTAATTTTCCTTGAATTCTTAAACTGCACTCTTCAGTAAGTGCTACTGTCTCAAACTCATTCAATCTTCTTTTGTTTGCCACAATGTCCTTGATTATATTTTACATATTAGGTACTTCTTGAAGAATATCCACTAAAGGAATGTTTATTTGCACCTGCTTTAAGATCTCAAGGAATTTCTTATAAGCCTCATTGTCTTTCAACTTTTGCAATCTCTGGGGAAAGGGAGGTGGTGGCCTTGCCACCAATTGTGGGGGTTTCTTAGCCACTACCTCGTCGACTATATTTTCATCTCCCTTGGCCTTTTCTGAAGTGGTCTCCATGGTGGTCGGTTTCTCATTAAAAGTGACTTGCTTTTTCTTTTTCTTTTCGACCTCCTCTAGCTGCCTCCCATTCCTTAATGAAACTGCATTTAATGATGCCCGTGGGTTAGCTTCAGTGTCGCTGGGTAGTGCCCCAACAGGTCGAGTATTCTGTGCTCCGGCCAACTGCCCCAACTGGCATTTTTCTCACCGTAGTAGTGAGGGTTTGATACTCCGTTCTGAATTGTTTATTATCCTGCACTAGCTGCTTCAATAAGTCATTTGTGTTTTCCTCAAAATGAGGAGGTTGCCTCTGTGATTGATTGTAATTTCCTTGTGGTCTGTTCATATTCTACTGTGGCTGATTACCTCCCCATGAAAAATTAGGATGATTCCTCCAATTTGGATTGTAGGAATTTCCATACTGTGCATGTTGATTCACGGGACCCCGGCTTTGTTGCCCCACATAATATATAGACTCTGGATTGGTGGGACACATATCAATTGTGTGGTTATCACCACACATCTCACAACATAATGATAGCTGCTGAACCTGCTGCCTGGGCTGCACCTGCTGCATAGTCATACGATTCATCTGATTAGCCAATTTAGCCATTTCGGCTCTCATGGCTGCCAAATCATCCAATTCTATCAAACCTGCTCCCTTCTGCTTTATGGCTCTGCGTGAGTCACCATCACCTTGCCAATTATGATCATTGGCTGTAAAGTTGTTTAATAAGAGTTGGATTTCGCTGTAAGATTTTGCCATGCAACTTCCACCGCATGCTGAATCCAGGTTCATCTTTGAGGCTTCATCTAGACCGTCGACAAATGTATGGCCAAGTACCTCATCTGTTTGGCAATGGTGTGGACAATCTCTCAGTAGCTTTTTGTACCTCTCCCATGCCTGCCTAAGGGTTTCCCCCTCTCTCTGTTCAAAGCCCAATATTTGACTTCTCAGTGATTTGGTTTTCTTGGTAGGAAAGAATTTTATCAGAAACTTTCTTGCCAAGTCATCCCATGTGTATATGCTGTTTGCTGGCTCCTTCTGTAGCCACTCTTTTGCTTCCCCCAATAGAGAAAAGGGAAACAATGTCAATCTCACATAATCCTTTGACACATTCGGGTAGTTGTACGTGTCGGTTATCTCCAAGAAATTCTGAATGTGTCGCTGTGGGTCTTCGTGAGGTAGCCCCACATATTGGCCCGTCGACTGGATGAGTTGCACCATATACTGCTTCAGCTCGAAATGTCCGGTGATTTCAGGCTTAACAATTGCCTGAGTCATATTGGCCAGATTAGGCCTTGCAGCTTCTATCACCGCTCTGGGTTATTTCTGGTCCTGGCGTCTACCTCCCTCCTTAGTCTGTGTAAGGTACGTTCAATCTCTGGATCAAAGGGAAGCAGGTTGTTTGCACTTCTACTTCTCCGCATTCAACAGAAAAGCCTGTGTCAAAGCAAACAACGTGAGCCGATTAATAAAACTCGAATAAATAACAAATAAAAGCTGTAATTTGTAAAGTAGTAAAATTTTAAGTCCCCGGCAACGGCGCCAAAAACTTGTTACTTCCTTACGCACACGCAAGTATACGTGATCGACAAGTAATATAGGATAATGAGTCCGGATTATCGTACCCAAGGGACTTCAGTTAACTACTTTAGAACAACTAATATCGTTATTTTATCAAGCAATGATCAAGTTGAATTTATAATTTATGCTAAATTTTAACTCGAAATTAAATCTAAGAATTATAATGAACAAGTATGTGTTTGGATATCAATAAAACAAATATTCCAGGGTTATGATTCTATTGCCAATCCTATTGCGTTCTAATTGATTTTATTGTTCATATAGTTAATGTAAGATTGCTAATTAATCGATAATGATACTCATAGCCTTCTTCCGAAGTACTATTCGCCTATTCTTAACAAGATTAATGCCTATATTCCTATGGAATTAATCTATTAAGAATGCATGAAGAACACGATTTATATAATTAAGCATGGTGATTAAGTATATTCCTATCTTAATCGCGAATCCGCTCATTTTAACAAAGTTAAGAACATGCTTTCTTCAATTCTTATTCTAATCTAGACTTAGTTTTCTCAAACATAGCATAGATAAATTGATATAACTTAATTGATGGCCAAACAATTAAGAAATTAAGCATATAATTGAAGAAACAATCTTAGCCACATTAACTGTTAAAACAAATCCATCAAGTTAGAAACACAATATTCATGGCTAATCACAACCCCAGAACAAGGGGTGATTAGCTACTCATGTTCAACAAAATCAAATAACTAAGGAAGAAAAACTAAAATAGAGATACTAGTTTTGCTTGATAAATTGAGAATTTCTTGATGTTGTTGATGTTCCTAGCTCCCTTTTGCTCCAAAATCACGTTGTGTACCTCCTAGATGGGTTTAGGGATGTTTATATAAGAGTTGGGAAGGTTTTGAGGCGGTTTAGGGTCTTCTAGATCGAAAAGGAGACAATTTTCGACATTGGTCCCCTGGGGGGCGCTGGGCGCTGTCCAGGGGACTGGAGGCAGATTGTTCCTTCAGCTTTCTGGTCCCAGCGCCACAGGCAGCGCTGGGCGTTGGCCTGTGGGCTGGTGTCCTCCTTTAGTCCGTTTCTTCTTGTTTTAGCTCGTTTCTCCCCCGGTTTCATCCCCAATTGCTTTTAACTCATTCCTACACATAAAAACACATTATAACAACATGAATCAATGTGATTAACATCCAAATCCACACAAACAAGAGCTAAATATAGGATAAATTATACATCAATTAGTACTTTTTCTACCAATTATCAATTGTTAATTTTACCTCTCTTGTAGCCATGCTCAAGCAAGAATTTTGACAATCTTTCACATGCTCTTGGAGCCTGCTTGAGCCCATAAAGTGCCTTGTCAAGCTTGTACACATGATTAGGACATTCCTTGCTTTCAAAGCCCAGATGTTGCTTGACAAACACTTCTTCCTTTAGATAGCCATTGAGGAAGGCATTCTTGTCATCCGTCTAATGGAGAGTGAATTCCATGTAAGCAGCAAAGGCTATAAGGAGTTTAATTGCTTCCAATCTTGCAACTGGAGCAAAAGTCACATCATAGTTTATGCTCTCCAATCTTGTCTTGCTCCTTGTAGTTGTCCATCTTCGTCAAGTTTGTTTCTAAAGACCCATTTTGTGCTAATTACTAATCTGCCCTTGGGTCTTAGTTACAGATGCCAAACTTGACTTCTTTCAAATTGGTTGAGTTCATCTTGCATTGCATTCATCCAGTCTATATCCAGCAAAAACTCAGCAACATTTTTAGGTTCAATAAGAGATAGGAAAGCATCAAAAGCACAAGATTCTGCAAAGAAGATTTGATTTTGATTCCAGAGGTTGGATAAATGATTATGTTCTCAATGGGATGAGAACTTTGATACTTGTAAGGTTTCGCAACCAGCTGGGTTCCCTTATATGTTCCTTCAATGTTTTGTAGCTGAGGAACAGGTTCATAGACAGGTTCCTTAGATATTTGAGGATCAGTTCCTCTTTGTTTAGTTCCCCCTATCAGATTGCCCTGGGTGGAAAGAATATGTTCCTTCTTCTGGTGCAGCTTCAGTCTGGGCTGTGGTTTCACTTGAGTTTCTTATCAGCCCAATTGCTTCATCATCCTATTCCTGCCTCTCAGAAAGAATGTTAGTTTCATCAAAAATCACATGTACACTTTCTTCTACACACATATATCTTTTGTTATAAATCTTATAAGCTTTACTACGTGAAGAACATCCCAAGAATACTCCCTCATCACTTCTGCGATCAAACTTACCTAGGGAGTCTTTACCATTATTGTGCACAAAGCACTTACATCTAAATGCCCTAAGATTGGATATATTTGGCTTTCTCCCTTTAAGTAACTCATAGGGAGTCTTCTCAACAAGAGTTCTAGTCATGCACCTATTTATGATGTAGCACGTAGTGTTCACAGCTTCTACCTACAAGCTATAGGGCAGTTTACTAGAAAGAAGCATAGTCTTAGCCATTTCTTCCAATGTCCTATTCTTCCTTTCAACTACTCTATTTTGTTTTGGAGTCCTTGGAGCAGAGAAATTATGATTTATGACATGTTCATCACAAAACTCAACAAATTTAGCATTCTCAAATTCAGTACGATGATCAGACCTAATTGATGCAAGTTAATTACCTAGTTGTTTCTGAGTTTTTCTAACAAAAGAAGTGAACATGTCAAATGCTTCATCTTTAGATGTTAAAAACAATGTCCAAGTAAACCTAGAGTAATCATCAACAAGCACCATAATATATCTCTTACCACCTCTGCTCAATGTTCACATTGGTCCACACAGATTCATATGGACCAGCTCCATTGTCGTGGTAGTGCTTATGATTTTCTTGCTTTTGAAAGAGGATCTTACCTGCTTCCCCCTTGCAAAAGCCTCACAAACTTAATGTTAGACAGCCCTATCACCAAGTCTTTGGAGACTAGTTTGTTGAGTTGGCTTAGACTGGCATGTCCAAGTCTCTTGTGCCAAAGGAGGGGATCATTATCCAGCACACTTAATCAAGTGAGTTCATTATCTGAAGGTGTGGACAGATCCACCACATATATGTTGTTCCCTCTTTTTCCCTGCAAAAGTATCATGCCAGTGGTAATATTAATCACAAAGCATTTTGTATAGTTGAAGGCTACAATGTTACCTTTATTACACAATTGTGATACACTTATTAGATTGTACTTCAGTCCATCTATCAAGTATACATTCTCAATAGAGTGAGAATCAGTCTTTCCTACCTTTCCAACCCCAATGATCTCACCTTTCTTTCCATTTCCAAAGGAGATATTGCCTCTTTTAAGGTCCTCAAGTGAAAGGAACAGGTTCTTGCTTCCTTTCATGTGCTTTGAGCAGCCACTATCCATGTATTATATTTGGCTACTTTCCTTCACTTGGACCTGCAAAAAGAAATCAGCGGTTAGTCTTAGGAACCCAAACTAGTTTGGGTCCCTTTCTATTGGCAACCTATTTGGCAACCTATTTTTTCCTAGAACGAAATTTTTGTTCTTTTGATCGCCCTTCTCTTTTGTAGTACATTCACTCTTATAGTGACCAATGTTACCAAAGTGTGTGCAAATCTTATTCTCAGGGAGTGTGAGGTACTTTATTTTGGGATCTCACTTAGGTGCAGAGTTCCCAAATCCAGGTCCTCTCCTGTTGCTATCATGATGTTCTTGTAGCCATGAAAGCGCATCAAAGGACATGTTCCATTTACAAGTTCTATCTAGCTTATGCTTGACCTTGTTTAGATCCTACTTTAGGACTCTTACCTATTCATCCCTCTTGTATAACTCATCTTTTATTTTTCCTACATTTTCTTCTAAAGTGAGTTGTGTGTGATCGGTTGTGTTTTTGCCTGTTCCTAATTTCAATTTTAGGTTTTCAGATCTAAGTTCTAGGATAGTTGTGTCAAGTGCATGAACCTAGTTCTTCAATATAGTATTTTCACTTTCAGTTTCACAAGTCTTAAGTTCCAAGTTTTTACACTTAGCTTTCAAAATCACACATTCTTTTGACAACTGTTCCTTTTCATTATTCACATCCTCAGTTCATCAATTAGCTCTAGTAGTAACTTAGATAACCGTTCTTTAGACAAATCTTGTCTTTGAGATGAAAAACACTTACCTCAGTTTCTTCATCAGATTCTCCAATGGCCATAATTCATCATCATCATCATTATCTGAGCTTTCATATGAGCTTTCTCCCTAAGCAGCGACCATAATCTTGGTTGATCCTTTGTTGTTGCTTTTCTTGTGTTGAACCTACTCCTTCTTCCTGTTCCTTCATTCAGCTTTTTCCTTTTTCAATTCAATTTCCCACAAAGGACGGTTCTTGATGTGGTGATCAGTCTTTCCACACTTGTAGTAGCCATCACTGGTCTGCTTCTCAGGAGCTTTTGCTTTGTTGTAGCTTCCACTTCTTGAAGAATCATTTCCTCTCCTTAGGTACTTCTTGAAGTCTTTGGTGATCATAGCCATTTCATCATCTTCCAAATAAAGAACCTTCAGTGATTCTGAGTGCCAAGCTTCTTTCCTTCGTAGGTACATCCATTTTCATGGTTTGGATCCTAAGTTCGTAGGCTGTGAGATTTCCACTTAATTCATCTAGTAGGAGAGTGGCAATGTTCTTTGATTCTTGGATGGCAGTGATCTTGCTTTCCCAAGTGATTGGCCAAACCCTAGTAAGTATCTTCTCAACTCTTTTTTCTTCAGGGATAATCCTTCCAAGAGATTTTAATTCATTTGTCAATGTAGTGAACTTTGTGTACATCTCCTGGATGGTTTCTCCATCCTTCAAAACAAAGTTCTCATACTGAGAATACAGTAGAGTTCCTCTGGATCTCTTTACCTGAGTTGTTCCTTCATGGGCCACTTGCAGTGTGTCCCAAATTTCCTTAGCAATGAACATCCTTGGATTCTGATGTACTCATCTGGACTAAGCCCACAAACAAGCCATTTTTTGGCTTTAGCATCCTTCTCCCATTTCTTCAGATCATCAGCATTGCAACCAGCTCTTATTTTTGGCACATCTACTCCTTCAGCATTTTTCTTCAAAGTAGCTAGTGGACCTTCAGTGACAATATCCCATAGCTCATAGTCTTCTCCTTGTATGTGATATCTCATCATGTTCTTCCACCAAGAGTAGTACTAGCAATTAAAGAGTGGTGGTGTAGTAGTGGATTGCCCTTCCCAATTTTCAGGTGGTGCACTCATCTTGATCTTGTCCTAAGGTGTTAGCCTCTTCAAGGATAACCTGTTCTAATACCAATTGATGTTTTATACTTCAATACCACACAAGAGGAGGGGTGATTTATGTGGTGTTCAATTTTTCGCGTGCACAGATTGTAGAAGGACCCAGTTCTTCTATGTGTTCCTTATACTACTGTTGCGGAATAATAAATGCAAAAAGTAAAGAACACAAGTAATTTTACGTGGAAAACACCTAGCTCAAAAGATGAAAAACCACGACCTACTACCCAGTAGGATTTTTTCCAAAACTTCACTAAATCACTGAGCCAAAAATAGTGTTTACAAAACTCTTGTAAACATAAGGATTACCTCTAACTGTTTGTGGCTACCAGCCTCAGACTGTTGCGACAATTCAAGTTAACTCTAACTTGAACAATACATTCAGAATACCTAGTATAAATGCTTCTAAAGAGAGCCGAAAGGTACAACTCAAAAGCTCTACTACAATTGAACTAGAATAAAGATAGGTACTTGAAATTGGTTCTTCTATTTGGTTCATGTAGCTTTAGGTTCGCATACTTAAATCACATAGCAATTGCTTGCAAAATGCCTTGCTATTTTGCTCTCAACTCTCGTTTAACTTTAGCGTTTGTGCATCCTTGTAAAATGAGAACATCCTATAATATATAGAGTTAGTATAATAGGAAATAACTAGAAGTCTAATATTTTACTCTTCCTTGGTGGAAAAGTTCTAGTTATCTTCAACTTCTAACTCCTCCGTTATCTAGGATAGAGTTTTCTTCGAGTAGGGAATCCTTCTCCTTATCAATTATGCAACCTTTTCGCTCAGGAGATATCAGATATAATCACTTAAGCTTATCTCCTTCACGTGCATGCCTTGTGCTAGAATCTGACGTGTCTGTTTACATTGTGTATGGACCTGATTCATGCTTGAGTTCCTTCGTCAATCATCAAAACAAACTAACTTAGGCCAACAAGAAGAAGGACCCATAGAAGTAGAAGATGAACCAGAAAAAAGACTTCATGGTTGAAGCAGGAGAGATATATTAAAACATAGAAAACTTTAGAAGTAAATTAAGCATAAAAGCTTATTGCTATCTACATATCACTTTGAGTAGTTCAACACCTCTAAATCAGTTCAATTTTGATGACTTTTGACTTCTTTCTTTACGGGGCATATGCAGGACTGCATCTTTTCCAGCCCTACAAAAGGCCAGTGTGCATTTTTATAACCTCGTTTTACTTTTAGAGCAGGAATAGCTGTGATACTAATTCTATTCATTACGACAATTATCAGTCTTGGATTATATTACTTAGCCTAACTGAAAGCTATTTATCGATCTAAAGTTTTATCAAAAGAGATGCTCCTTCCGTCCCAATTTATGTGATGGAGTTCGGATTTCGAAAGTCAAATATTTTTTCTTTGACGGTAATTTTTTCGTATGCTTTTTAAATATCTTTAATTTTTAATTCTTTGACTTAAGTACTTTTTACGTAGTTTTCAAATATATAATTCTATTTCAAAAAACCTAAAAATTATATATTCGAATTCGCGATAACATTAAGAAATTTTGACACATAGAGTTCAAAACAATTTAAACACTTTGTTTGAAAATCAAAAGATAAAATCAATAAGCTCTTCAATTTGCAAGTTGTTGAAAAAGCTATTGATTCACATAGACAGATCTAAATGACGTGTAAATGATGGCTTCAAGTTCAACGAAGAACAACTGTTGATATTGTTAACACAACTCCAAAATCTTGAAACAAATGGCAAAATTTTGCTAAATCCTAATACAATTATACCTCGGAAGCATCGAACGACAATCAAAAATATCAAAATTAAGTGCGTGGAGTATGAGACAATCAAAATATCAAACAAAAAAACAATTAAAACAAATAACAAACTGAAAAGAAAAACAATAAAACATAAACCCAAAACTAAAAGAAAAAGAAATAAAATTATTGGAGCAGAAATTGGAAAAAATTACTACACTCTCAAAAATGCATGAACCCTAGCAAACAGAAAAGAGAGGAAAGAGCTTGAAATTTCAAAATTAGACCCAAAACCAAAAGAAAAATAGAAACAGGGAAAAATCATTACATTACCAATCATGCATGAAACCCAGCAGAAGGTAAAATGAAGATTTGACTCTAGAAACGATTTGACACTGTCGATTTGAACCCTAGCAAATAGAGTTTTCAATATTTTAAAAAATAGTTTTTGTTTTACCTAAATTTGGAGCCCTACCGACGACTGGGGAGTAGAGAACGAGAATTACCAATCGATCACCGACGAGACCTAAAACTTTGATGGATTTACCAATCTAGCAACAATTGGGGGGGAGTAGAGAGATGTGAGAGTAGAGAGATGAGAGATATAAAATATGAAGGGAGACCCAAATCGGGTATTTTAGTTGGGGTGGAAAATTCCTGAATATGAGAAAAAATATATAAAAATTTAGATAGCTGGCGGCGGTTATACACCAGCATAATATTAGAAAATTACCATTACTGAAATATTCAAGATGGCATCTAAAAGCCGCCATATCATATTTCGTTTTGTGACAGTTCTTGTCAACCGCCGTAATTTAACCATCGTAATATTTTTCCTTTTTTTGTACTGCCTCCTACAAAAAGTAGAACACCAGTAAAACGAAAATCAATATCACTTGCATGACAATTTTTACTAAGGATAAATCAAATTAGATAAGTGTAACGATCTGATTGATCGTTTTGAGCATTGGTATTTTGGTATTTGATTCGTGGTTCTGGATGTTATTTTGGTGTTTTAAGCTTGCGAGCAAGTTCATATGATGTTTCTAGACTTTTGTGCATGTGAGTTTCGAACGCGTTCGAAGTGTTTGAGTGAGTTTCAGATATGCTGGTGTTGGGCTGATGCTGCAGGTCCGGCAAAATGCGAGATCGTGTTCGCATTTGCGGGCCTCGCATTTACAAGGAGAGTACCACATTTGCTAGGTGCACTGGGGGTTAGAATGTTCTTCAAAATTTTAGATCGCATTTGCGATGGGGAGCTGGGCTGGAGCAGGCCGCATTTGCGATCATTTTCTCGCATTTGCGATGCTCGCTGGGTTCGCATTTGCAGAACCTTTATCGCATTTGCGATATTCTCATGGCTGGGGCAGGCTTTGCATTTGCGAAGCCTGTGTCGCATTTGCGGAGGTCGTATTTCGAACCTCCTGTGACAAATGCGATCTCCGGCTCATTTATAGTTGGTTATTTTGGGACTTAGTCTCATTTTATCACATTTTGAGCCCTAGACTTGGTGGGAGGTGATTTTTGGAAGAAATTTTCATATCTAACTATTGGATAAGTAATTTTGACTTAATTTTAATATTTTAACATGATTCTTATGGATTTTAGCATCAAAATCATGGGATTTGAAAGGAATTTTTGAGGATTTATGACTATGTTTGGAAATTTTTTTTTGAGATTTGAGAGTCAAATTGGACTCAAATTTGAAAATCAAATACATATATGAACTTGTGGGGTTATAGTGGTCGAGATCTACTCTTCGACTCGGGTTTTTACTGGGCAGGCCCAGGGATGACATTTTGAAAAATTTGTAAAATTCTTAACTTTATTAATTGAAATTATTTTCTCCTGCTTTGCTTGATATTATTAAGTCGTTTTGACAAGATTTGAGCTGAACATAGGTGAATTTTAAAGGAAAGGCATTTTTAGAGTATTGATTGTGGGTTTTTGAGATAAGTATCTTGCCTAACTTTGTGTGGGAGAATTATCCTTTAGGATTTAGCGTAGTTTCTTAGTTGTGATATGTGTAAATGACGTGTACCTGAAGTAACGAGTGTGTACACGGTCATATGTATGATATATGACCATACTTGACTCGAGGTTGCTTTTATCGATTTATTTTGTCTGAGAGATCTTTACTTTACATGATTTCACTTTGATTGTTTAGTTGAGTTTATATTCCACGCTAGAGATCATGTTTTAGGATTTCAATTTCTTAATTGGCCAAGTTGGGTATTTGAGAGATTGTTGCTAATTTAAGCTAGCTTTCATGCTTATATGTTGAACACCCATATTCATTTCCTTATTGAATTGTCCTTGTGCACTGCATTGGCAGATTGTGAATTTATGTCTTGGTGATAATTGTTGGTATGCTATATTGTTATGATTATGGCACATATGAACTTGTTGGGCAAATTATTCGGGCGTTTGTACAAGGTTTCTGCCATGCTATTGTTATTTTTGATATTGCACATGTGGCGAGACAAGGCAGGCTATATATCGGGTTATCACATGTGGCGAGACAAGGTGGGATAATTATTAATATGTGCATGAAGAGACAAGGCGGGCATTTACTTTATTGTTGCGCATTTGGTGAGATAAGGATGATTATGTGGGTATGATATAATAGCATGGGACCGTTATATTAATGATATTTGTGTGGTGGTGAAAAAGGAGTATTCTTGTTTGTGCTTATGACTTCTTTGTGTATGTCATGCATTTTTACATTTGTTGTGTGATTTCTAACATGCAAATCTATGCATCTATTATTACTTGATGACTTTGTTGCCAAGATGGATTTACCTACGTGGAGTTGTTATTTTATATTCGGTTGAGTTGTTGATAGCATAACTGATTGAAGTAAAAAGAAAATTGTTATCATGCATTATCATATTTGATTCTTGAAAAATTCTCTTGAACGTCTTTTCGGCAATTTGCATGGGTTTAGATTATATTTGGAACGAGGTCTTTGCCTTGCGAGTGCAATTTATATTGTGGTACGAGGTCTTTGTCGTACGAGCGTGATTTATATTATGATACGAGGTCTTTACCGTACGAGTGCGATTCATGTTGTGGCACGAGGACTTTGCCCTGCGAGGGTGGTTGAGAATGTGGGTAGGAGGCGCCTTATGTGTACGAATCTCATTAATGTTTTGTTGTAGAGACTAAGCTTTACTTGTATTAAATTGTTATCACTTGTTCTGAAGACTTTATGGTCATTGTTTTTCTGCTATACTTCCTGTTGCCAGCTTTCGATATATTACACAGGTTATTTGACTAATGAGTGTCTTGACTTGAACCTTGTTACTATTCCACCGAGGTTAATCTTGATACTTACTGAGTACCGACTGTGGTATACTCATACTACACTTCTGCACATTCTTTATGCAGATTTAGGTACCTCAGATCGTGCTGGTCGTTATAGAGTTGTGCCCTTATGGATGGAGACTTCAAGGTATATCTGTTGTTCTGCTTGCAGGCCTCGGAGTTGCCATCTTATTTCATTTTGCTACTATTTATTGAATCCCAAATAGTGATGTATTTCTTAGACTCCTTCTGATAACTATGTAGAGCTTATGATTCAGCAATACCGGATTTTAGGGAATTGCTTATTGTATCCTTGTTTTGCAGTTTTAATACATTTTTAGCTTTTATTTAATATTTAAGTTGTTATATTCTGTTTGGCATCATTGTATGATAGATTGTACCTAATCTTAAGAACTAGGTGCCATTACGGCCGATGAAATTTTGAATCGAGACAATAAGCTATTTGTAATGAGTGTAAACAAGTATTTTTGTTTAGAACTAAAAACTTAGTGCGGATTAGGTTGTTTAAATAGACACTTGGAAAAATATCACAAACAAATGTAGTTTGCATACAAGGATGCGCAAGAGGGGATATATACATACTGAGTAGTGACATGGTTCTCATAGTGTATAACCACGAATTAACCATTTGACTGAAGGACTTCTAGTATACGACAAAAAGAGATATAAAGAAAATTTAGTAAAATTGTTTGCCGCAGAGGGATTACCTTTTAGTTTTTCTTCCTCTTATGATTTTGTTCACTACATAAAAGATCAACACAATCCAATTTTTTGAGGTTTTTGCTATATCAACAGTTGGAAGTGATTGTTTTTAGATTTGCTAATGAATACCGCTTGCGATATTTATATCATTTAGACCGTAAAGTTTTCGTCACTTACGACATATGCTACTAATGATCATGATTACTTAACGGTTACGTGCCGTGCCATTAAATAGATAGTAATTAGTAATACGAAAACACATTTTAATTATTGATGAAAGATACACCAGAGTATTTATTTTGAAAATTAATTTTAAAATTAGTGATTATTATGCGATTAATAACAAACTTATCAGTATTTCTTGCGATAGTTTCAATTTTAAAAACAAAATAAATGTAATCTTTCTCTGATATTTTTCATGTTAGATATGCATGTCATATTTATAACTTAGTTGTAAAGGATGTCTTATAATTATTTAGCTTTACTCTAGATAAGATCCCTTTTTTTTAGTTTCTCATCTGGTGTCCGGTACTCACATTGGAGCCCGACTAAATTCGAATTCGCGCCGGAAAGTCCCACATTGAGGGTAAAGCGCTCCCTAGCAAAGGCGCCTCCATACCCAGAGACTCGAACCCGAGACCTCTAATTAACGATGAAAGAGTACTTACTACTTCACCACAACCCTTATCGTACTCTAGATAAGATACTACTATCACTTGTATTTTTTAATCCCCAAAAATGGCAAGACGCAAAGAGTTTAAGACAAGGTATCATGATTGTAACCTTCTTTATAAAAAAATTCCACCAAAGTAAAAACTAGATGGGATTCGTTATACGATCACTTAGTAATTTCTTATGATTACAAAAGGTCTTTACAATTAATATTTAATGCTCAAAATGGTAATCCTAGTAACAAATTGTAGATAAAGATTGGGAAGTCATTTACGAACTTATTATATTTCAGAAAAACTTTTCTAGCTACTAAAAAGGTTTTTCTTGTGTATTTTCCTATTATTTCATCATGCTATTTCATATAGCTATAATATTTATGTTATTTTCTGAATATAAGAAAAAATCAAGCTACACCGGAGTTGTTACAGCTATGATTAAGAATTTTAGAATTACTTTTTTTTTCCTATTTCGCCTATTTAATGTTTTATTGTTGTATTAAACTCTACCATATAGGCAGAAGGTTGCCAAATACTTATTGAAATAATTTATGAATTCTTAGAAATTACTAAGACACCAAATAAGAAAACTTACTAAGCCTTTAAAGTTATGTAATTTTATTTTTTAAAAATAATTCGTACTATGTAATTGACAACTTTGGAACTTAAAATACAAAGTTACGGAACTTGTATTAAAAAATATAAAGTCTATCAAATAAAATTAGAGGTTTTTGGCCTTGAAATTATTTTTCAGACTCTTGTTCTAATATTCAAGTGTTTATATACAATTTTTTTTAAGAAGTCTCCCTCAGATCCCACTTCCTGCGTCGTCCCGTCCCATCTCGTCTAAACTCGGCCACCAAACTCCGAGATGTGAGCCGGGGCAAGACCCCCTTTCTTGTCCCCTGATCCTGGCCCAACTAGCTCGCCCCATGGTCGGTCCCCCATTTTCTCACGTCCTGTCTCGACTCCGATACTCCTTCTCCTATCTTGGCCCCTTTCCTCCCATCCTGTCCTGTCCCGTCTCACTTACAGCCCTAAGAGAAAGAAAGTGATTTACTGATATCTATCTTTCTTTTCGGTTTTCTCTTTCTATTCCATCCATTGCGCCAAACACTTGGTTAGATGTTCTTTTCGATTATTGGAGTCATTAGACCATCTAGCGTCTTGCTGATGTTATTCATCCTCATACTACAGAACACTACATGATACTATCACTACTAGAAAACAGGTCAAAAGCGACCAAAGTTGGTCACAATTTGCCCAAAAGCGACCAAAACGGCCTAGTCAATATTCAGGTGGTCACAAACAATTTGCGACCAACATTGGTCTGTATCACAAAAGGACCAAACATTCCGGAAAAACATATAGAGACCGACTTTGGTCGCTATTTTTTTTTTTAAATTAATATATTCTGGGAAATAGCGACCAACATTGGTCGCTAAAGTAATTAATTTTTTTTTTAAATTCTTAATATGCGACCAATGTTTTTAAATTTTTATTTTTATTTTTTGATTAGCGACCAACTTTGGTCGCTATTCTCCCAGATTTTAAAAATCTGGGTAATTTAGCGACCAACCTTGGTCACAAAATTTAAAATTTAATTTTTTTTTATAGATTTGCGACCAAATAGCGACCAAGGTTGGTCACTAATTTGCAGATTTATTTTTTTTCCAGCAAAATAGCGACCAACTTGAGACCAATGTTGGTCGCTTTTTTTGGTTCATTTTTTTCAGAAATTGCATGTTTTGGCAGCTACACCACCTGCCAGCTTACCAAATTCCTAAAATAGGCATTTTATGCCATGAAAACAAGAACAACGACAACAACAACAACAAACAACGACAACAACAACAACAAACAATAATAAACAACAACGAGAATAACAACAACAATAAACAACAACATCATTAAACAACAACATTAAACAATAACAAAGTATAAAGTTCAAATGAACTTATACATTAGTTAAATGTTATTACAATTCAACATTTACTAATGTCTACATCAGGAGTGTCATCGTCGGATGAAGTGTCATCACCGAGATATTGTGGATAAGGGTGTTGTTGTGTAGGACCAGAGGGATGATAACGGGGATGACGGGAGGAAATAGCAGGGGGAGGGTGACCATCTGGCGATGATTCACGAGACCGGGGAATCGGAAAAGCGCCAGAAGCCAAGAGAGATTTGAGCTGCTCTTGTATGGCAACATACTGAGCATCTCTAAACTTTTCTCTTTCTTCTCTAACCTTCTCTCTTTCCTTGGCAGCTTCTAGCTCGGCTGTGAGCTTTGCCAAATTCTCTCGCATAGAGGAGAGGCACTCCTCATCAAGTTGCTCTGCTTGCGAGGAAGTGCCTATTCCTTGCATTCCACACCTATAGCGGTGGAATTTCTTAGCGGGAAGCCCGTATACCTTCCCCCCTTTTGGACCGCCAGCAGCCTGCGTCCATAATCTTTCAGCATCCTCGTCCGACGGTTGGATTGGGTCGCCCGATGAAGATGGTGGATGGCTGCGTATGAATTCTTCAACCT
>MCJB01018650.1:70059-85326 GCA_002018475.1 Nicotiana obtusifolia | reverse complement strand
ATTATATACAACACTTATGTAAAGCAATATCTATATATCTATATATATATATATATAAACTATAAACTATATATATTTATATATATATATACATATATATATATATATACAACACTTATATAAAGCAATATCTATCTATCTATATATATATATATATATATATATATATATATATACACACACACATTATATACAACACTTATATAAAGCAATATATATATGTACTTTATGTGTATTTTATATATATATATATATATATATATATATAAACTATAAATTATATATATTTATATATATATACAACACTTATATAAAGCAATATATTTATATAATATATATACATAGTTTATATGTATATATATACAATATATACAACATATATATACAAGGCTTATTAAAAGAAATTTCCGTTGATTTAAAAAAAAATAAAAAAAATACGAACCGTTAGGCCCGTTGGGCCCGCGGGCCGGTCCCAACCCACGAGACCGCCAGGCCCATTAGGCCCAGGCCCGCGGTGGGCCACAGCATTAATCCAATATATGTAGAAGAATACAATTTTTTGCTAAAAGATATATTGTTTATGTTTAATAATCAATAAATATATATATCCCACCAAAAGTCATATAATGAGTTTTCGTAACTTCATATTTTAATTCTCTTTTTTAATAATCACTTTTCTATTTACTTTAAATTCTTACAAAAGCAGTTGGGAGAATTACTAGTTATTATTGAAATTTGTAATAAACACACACTGGAAGATACTTAAGCGGCTTGTTACATCTTGTAGCATATACAAAACTGTCGAGAATTACCATTAATGAACTATTGTACTTGAATTGAGAACCCTAGCTACAGCCGGTGAATGTGATCAACTAAGGGAGAAAGCAGAGCACGTCAATTGTGTGATGAAAATGAAAATGATTCTCATTACCAAAGAAGAGATGTACATTATTCTTATATACACGTGTTCTAATCTCTACTGACAGCTATCACCAAATAACATAACAATTTAACTAACTAACTAATACATAATTAGCTACTAACTACATCTTACTGACGCGTGTCCCTCAAGTCACTGCACCTTCAATACTCCCCCTCAAGCTGGTAGGTGCAAACACATTTATCACTCCCAGCTTGGACACAAGATACTCATGCCGCGATCTTCCTAATGCTTTTGTTAAGAGATTTGCATGTTGCTCTCCTGAGCTTATATGCAAAGTTTTCACCATGACCGACTGAATTTTCTCTCTAATGAAGTGACAATTAACTTCTGTATGTTTTGTTCTTTCATGATAAACTGGATTTGCCGCTATTCGTAGTGATGTCTTACTATCACAATACAACTCTACAGGTAGGTTTAGCACTGCCCCAAGATATTTGAATAATCCTACTAACTACACTAATTAAGACATTGTCACTGCGATGCTTCTATACTCAGCTTTAGCTGAGCTCTTGGATAATATATTTTGATTTTTTGACTTCCATGATACCAAAGAATCTCTATACTTCACAATGAACCCTGCGACTGACCTCCTTGTATTTGGTCATGAAGCCCAATTTGTATCACAGTAAGCTTTCAATTTCTCTGGCTTCTTTGAACTCATCAGAATTCCTAGTCCAGGTTCTCTTATTACATACCTCACAACTCGTAGGGCTAATTCCCAGTGTGACTTATTGGGTTGCTGTAGAAATTGACTAAGGGTCTGAATTGCAAATGCAATATCATGTCTTGTCATTGTCAAATACAACAGTTTCCCTATTAGCCTTTGATATTTTCCTCCATCTTCTAACAGTTCATCACCCGCTTCACCTGTGACTTCATCTAGTTCTTTGGTTGTAAATTTCTAATTGTTATCAAGTGGAGTCCAAGATGGTTTAGCAACACTCAACCCTACACCTGCTATGAGTTCCAAAACATATTTTCTTTGGTTCATAAGATTCCCTTTCGCTGATCTACAGAATTCCAGTCCCAAAAAGTATCTTAGCTCCCCTAGATTTTTTATTTTGAATACTTTAGCTTGAGCTTAGTTTCCTCAATTAGCTTTAAGTCATTCCCAGTCGCCAACATGTCATCAACATAGACAAATATTATGACTATGTTGCTTCATGTCACGATCCCAATTTTCCTCCGTAGGATATCGTGACGAATCCTAGTCTCTAAAACTAGGTAAGCCTAACATTTATGCAGAGATAATCAAAATAATAATTAAATGCTCAAGATCCAACAACTAGCACAAGGAAAATCTCCACAACTCAGTTTATACATATTTGCCTAAAACCCGGCAAAATATAAGTCACAAGCTCTATACCAATATCAAAATCATCCCTATACAACTGTATCTAGTAAAGAAGGAAAATATAAAAATGGATAGAAGGTGACTCCGAGGCCTGCGGACACAGGTAGGTGTACTTGAAGTCTCCAATGCAAACTCAGCTCATTGGTACCGGGACTGATAGGAAGTACCTGGATCTACACAAAAAGATGTGCAGAAGTGTAGCATGAGTAATAACTGCCAAGCCTAACCTCGGTAGAGTAGTGACGAGGTCAGGTCAAGGCCCTACTGGAACAAATAAGCAGACTGTACAAGAGTATGGCAGTGTAGCAATGATAATAATGAAATTTAAGCACCAGATAACATGTAAAGGCTAGCTACACATAACTAAAGCAAGTAGAGCAACACGGAGAAAAATAACAAATAATATTCAAAGGAAACAAACAACCAAAGTCAAATACATCAAATAGAGAAAAGATCAACGAGGGTCATTACCGAGGTACCGCCTCTAGTCCCGAATCACAAGAATAACTCACAATCTTTCCTTATATCACCGCAAGAGCCTTTACATTTAGTTTTGAAATTCATTTTCCCAAAATAGCATCCCGCGTTTTAGCCCACCGTATCATACCGCATAGCTTCTAGTAGTTCCCCTACTAGCCAAGCGTATCAAGCCTGCCTTATCTCACAGCATGTGTTTCAATCCCATAACCTCATACCACCGCATGCGTATCAAATATCACAACGTATCACAAATCGCACTTCAAGTGCCCAATATCACAACTTGCCAGAGAAACCAAACAATAACATAATTCACAATAAGGAGCCCACTGCTCAACCACGATGTACACAAAATCTCAACAATATCAATCGGAAGTGATTAGCTCAGTAGAATGATATTTCACAACTTACTTTGCCTCAATAGGGTCACGGCATTTGTAACTCAATATCAATTTCAACAACAAGATAATTCAAGAATAGCAACTTCAAGTAAAGAGTTCAACAGTTAAATAAAGAATAAAGAATAATGGAAACAAGAACTTTAACTAAACATGTTAAGATAAGTAGACATGTGAGAATAGACTAGAAATGATGACTATAACATATTAAGGTAACTCAATTAAAGCATGAAAGGAAAACTACATAACTAAAACTAGAAATTTCCACATTTAGCCTGTGTACACACTCGTTACCTTGCGTACACGGCTTTCTCACATCACAGTTATCACAAACAAAATCAATCATAGGTAATTTTCCCACACAAGGTTAGGTAAGTCAATTACCTCAAATCGTGCTAACTCAATCAACTAGAAGGTCTTTCCCTCAATTATCCGACTCCGAGCTACTCGAATCTAGCCAAAATAAATTTTTACTATAAATATAAACTATAGGAAACTAATTCGAACATTAAAATCATGATCTTTATGAATAAATAAAAGCCAACTAAAAAAGTCAACCCGAGATCGCGTTTCGGAACCCGACCAAAATTACAAAATCTGAACACTCACTCAATATCGAGTCCAACCATACAAGAATTACTCAAATCGCCTTTCAAAATCCCAAATTTAAGCCTAAGAAGTTTTTCACAATTTCCCCCAATTTTCCAACTCAAACCCCCTAATTACATGAAAAAAACAATAATAGATTCGAGAGTTAGGAATTCTTAGCCCAACAATCTCTCTGAAAATCTTCTGAAAATTCACCTCACACCGAGCTCTCGAAGTCCAAATTATGAGATACGATATAAAGCCCTAGTTTTGAAATTTAAGTCTGCTGCCCAGTGATTTACACATCGCGATCGCGGAATTTCCTTCGCGATCGCGAAGAACAAAATCTTCATCACTCCAAAACCGTCTACGCGAACGCAGAGAACTGATCGCGAAAGCGGTGAGTAATATTCCAAAGCTTCGTGATCACGTGCACACATTCACGATCGCGTAGAACAACGCGTCAACCTTCCCAGGCCTCCTCTTTCTTCATTGCGAATGCGGCACCACTCACGAGTTCGCGATTCACTGCCCCTCCAAGCTTCGTGATAGCGTAAACCATCTCGTGATCGCATAGAACAAGTTCACACCTAGCAGTCTTAAAGCTTCACGGTCGCGGTCGCGGCCCCTCTTTCGCGATCGCATAAGAGGAAACGAGACTCAAAAAACCAGTAATCCCTCAAAGCCAATAATGAAGCTGAACTTGATTCGAATCACCCCCGAGGCCCCTAGGACCTCAACCAAACATGCCAACAAGTCCTAAAATATCATACGAACACGCTCGAAGCGTCAAATCAAATCAAACAACAATATAACCACGAATTATGCAGCTATTCAAGCCTAAGGAACTTATGAACTTTCGAATTTCAAAACTAAGACCGATTCATACCAAAACTACTCCGATTTACTTCAAATTTTGCACATAAGTCAAAAGTGACATTACGGACCCATTTCAACTTCTGGAATCGGGATCCGACCCCGATATAAATAAAGTCAACTCCTGGTCAAACTTTCCAAAATCTTTCATTTTCCAACTTTCGCCAATTCACACCGAAACAACCTACGAACCTCCAAATAAATATTCGAACACGCTCCTACGACCACAATTACCATACAGGGCTATTAGAATCATCAAAACTCCATTCCGGAGTCATCTTCACACAAGTCAAACTACGGTCAACTCTTACAACTTAAACCTCCCACTTAGAGACTTTATGTCCCATTACACTTTGAAATTCACCGAAAACCAAAACCAAACACCCCGGCAAGTTACATGACCATAATATAACATAGAGAAGGAAATAAATAGGGGATCACAGATAAAATACTCAAAACGACCGGTCGGATCGATATACTTCTTTTCTTCTTTGTAAACAAAGAGTATCTAAGCAACTCTGCACAAAACCAAATTCTAGTAAAGCGACTGTTAGCTTCAAATTCCATTATCTACTGGCCTGTTTAAGCCCAAGAAGGGTTTCACAAGCCTGCATACAACTCAGACTCCCCCTGGATAGTGAATCCCTCTAGCAAATGCAAGTAGACTTCATCATGTAGATCTCTTTGGAAAAATGTATTGTACACATCCATTTGATGGATGTGCCACCTTCAGCTGCTGCATGAGTAATGACTGATCTGATTGTTGCAATTTTTACTACTGGAGAGAGGGTTTCATTGTAGTCCAGCCCTTCTATCTGACTGTAGTCTTTAGTGACCAATCTAGCTTTGAACCTCTTTGTAGAACCATCTGCCTTGTATTTCACTTTGTAGACCCATTTTGCATTCTATTGATCACTTTTAGTAATAGAACAAGTTCCCAGGTACCATTATCTTCAAGAGCCTGAATTTCTATTCTCATTGCTGCCACCTATCTCTTATCTTTGGACACTTCCACAAAGTTTATGAGGAAAGATATTTTCCTTGCTTGAAAGGAAAGATATTTTTCTTAAAAACTACATTCCTGTTTACAAAAAACACATAATGCTTGGTTAGATATTACTACAGAATACCCCATGAATGCTGTTGGTACTGCTCTTCATTCAAATTTGTCATGATTATGCATTCTCTTAGCATAGCATAAGCATCAAAGAGTCCTGAAGTGATCCCAACTGGGCTGCTTGTTATAGAACACTTCATATGGACTTTTTCCTTGAAGCACTACTGTAGATAGTCTGTTCATAATGTAGGTTGCTCCCACAACACATATCCCATGGTGTATAGATACTGTCCTATGGTGTATTGCCCCATATGATTGAAATAGCTCCCGATATTCATGATTCACAAACTCTTTTTCATTCTTTGATCTAATTATCTCCACTTTTTTGTAAATTAAGTAAGTACTAACTGCAGAAATCTTCTCAAAACAACCACATTATCACTTTTTAATTTTAACAAATATAACTATGTTATTCGAGAATGGTCATCAAAAATAGTCAAAAACAGTTTATTTTCATCAAATGCTTGTACACTATATGGCCCCTATGAATTTTTGTCCTCATTGCTGTCACCCATCTCTTATCTTTGGATGCTCTCACTACAAACTATGAGGAGCTTGTTGATCTGTAGTGGCTGCAACTGTGACATAGTCTGTCATCCATATAGGAGGCCTTTTATCCCTGTCATATCTCCTCAAGGAATCATCAGGTGAAGAATCTAATAGCTAAGCTACAACTTCAAGGTGTTTTGATAGAGCAGGGTCATCTTCTAAGACAAGCTATGTTGATTAGTATCTTGAGGAATGTCTCCAACATCATTTGGTAGACTGCGGATACCAACAGGTGACCCATCTATTGAGTAATCAAAAGCTTCATAGCTTGGATCAACTACATCATTTCTGTAGCTTATGTTAACCAATGTGCCATACCAAGATCATCATCAAGTGGAGATGCATTTGTGTTATCAAGAAACATAGATGATCTGTTATTGCTCCCTTGCTTGAAAGGAAAGACAATTTCCTTAAAAACTACATTTTTGTTCACAAAAAACACATGCTTGGTTAGATCATATAGTATGTATCTTTTTGTTACTTCAGAATACCCCATAAATGTTGCTGGTACTGCTCTTATTTCAAACTTGTCATGATTATGCATCCTCTTAGTATAGCATAAGCATCCTAGAGCCTTGAAGTGATCCAGCCAGGCTGCTTATTATGGAACACTTCATATGGACTTTTTCATTTAAGCAATACTGTAGGTTGTCTGTTGATAATGTAGGTTGCTTTTCCCTAGAATTTTAGAGGTATGCCTCCCTGAAATCTAATGGCTCTTGCCACTTTAGAACATGTCTATGTTTTCTCTCAGCTATTCTATTTTGCTGAGGTGTATAGATACATGTCATCTGTTGTATTGCTCCATATGATTAAAATAGCTCATGACATTCATGATTCACAAACTCCGTTCCATTGTCTGATCCTATTATCTTCACTCTCTTTGTAAATTGAGTAAGTACTAACTACAAAAATCTTCTCAAAACTACCATAACATCCATTTTTAATTTTAACAAATATAACCATGTCATTTGAGAGTGATCATCAACAATAGTCAAAAATAGTTTATTTCCATCAAATATTTATACGCTATATAGCCCCAATGAATTTCTATCCTCATTGCTGCCACCCATGAATTTCTGTCCTCGTTGCTGCCACCCATCTCTTATCTTTGGATGCTTCCACTATAGACTATGAGGAGATTGTTGATCTGTAGTGGCTGCAACTGTGACATAGTTTGTCATCCATATAGGAGGTCTTTTATCCCTGTCATATCTCCTCAAGGCATAATTAGGTGAAGCATCTAATAGCTGAGATACAACTTCAAGGTGTTCTGAAGGAGCAGAGTCATCTTCTGATAACATGCTATGTAGATCATTATCTTGAGAAATGTCTCTAGCATCATCTGGTGGACTGTGGTACCAGCAGGTGACTCATCTACTGAGTCCTCAGAAGCTTCATAGCTTAGATCAATTGCATCAAAGCCTGCATCAACATCTGCATCAGTATCTGCAGCTTGTGGCAACCAATGTGCCATACCAAGATCATCATCAAGTGGAGCTGCATTTGTGTTATCAAGAAACACAGGTGATCTGCTATTGCTCCCTTGATTGAAAGGAAAAATATTTTCCTTAAAAACTACATTCATGTTTACAAAAAACACATTCTTGGTTAGATTATATAGTATGTATCCCTTTGTTACTTCGAATACCCCATGAATGTTGCTGGTACTGCTCTTGATTCAAACTTATCATGATTATGCATCCTCTTAGCATAGGATAAGCATCATAGAGTCTTGAAGTGATCCCAACCGGACTGCTTGTTATGGAACACTTCATATGAACTTTTTACTTGAAGCACTACTGTAGGTAGTCTGTTGAAAATGTAGGCTACTCCTAAAACACATTAGAGGTATGCCTCCCTCAAATCTAATGGCTCTTGCCACTTCTAGAACATTTTTATGTTTCCTTTCAGCTCTCATTTTACTGAGGTGTATAGATACATATCCTATGGTGTATTGCAGCATGATTGAAATAGCTCCCGACATTCATGATTCACAAACTTTGTTCCATTGTCTGATCTAATTATCTTCACTCTTTTTATAAATTGAGTAAGTACTGATTGCATAAATCTTCTCAAAACAACCACAACATCACTTTTAAATTTTAATAAATATAACCATTCCATTCGAGAATGGTCATTAACAATAGTCAAAAACAGTTTATTTCTATCAACTCTTTGTTCACTATATAGCCCCCATAGATCAATGTGTATCAAGTCACACTGCATTAGCTCTAGTAGTACTATTCTTAAAAAAGTAATCTGGTTTGTTTAACTAATGGACTCACAGTACAATCCTTTAAGGCTTGTCTACAAGCATTTACCAACAAGTGAAACACTTGGTTTATTGTTCCAGTTGAAGCATGTTCTAATCTCATGTGCCACATCCAATATTACTGTCTTCTTTTCTGACAGAAAAACCATGTGCTGTGTTCAACAGACCTTCAGTAGAGTCTTGATGGAGCATTAAGTAGAGTCTTCCTCGTTCTCTACAAATCCCCTACACCTTCCCACTGCGAAAGGTCCTGAAATATGCAAAAATCAGGGTAAAATGCAATCATACATTTCAACTCTTTAGTGAGTTTGGAGACTGACAATAAATTGTACTTAAAATCTGGAAAACAAAGTACATTATCAACTATATCTCAATTACTACTTACAAGACCCTATATGGATTACATAGGTAACACCTCTATTTGGTAAATGAACCTTTTTTTGCTTCTGCTTCATTTAGTCTAATCTTATTGAGCAACAAATTAGCATCATATATCATATGATTCATTGCACCAGTGTCAATTATCCACTATTTTCTACTTGTCTCTACTAGAAAAGCATTGAGTGTATCTCCCATTTTTGCTGAACTTTCCCCAGTGTTTTCTTTGTTGAGTAACTTCAGGATCTGAGTGTATTGATCATGAGGGGAGAAAAGGCCTTTTGATGTGTCTGAATTACTGTGCTGAGGCTCTTTGACAGTGCGATTTCCTCTCTTGGACCCTACATGTTGTGATCTCCTACAGACACATTGTGAGTAGCATGAGTTCCTCCTTTCTTTTTGTATTTGAAATCATCAGGATATCCTATCAATTTGTAACATTCCTCACGTGTGTGTCCTTTCATCTTACATTAATCGCATTGAATGCTATAGTTCTTCTTTGCTCTCTGCATAGGTCCTGCTCCTGCAGTCATTAAGGTAGTTACTTCACCTCCTTCAATTGAGGTAAAAGAGTTCGTCATGCTCCTCAGACTCTCTCAGTCTGTAAGCATTGAATATGCCTTGTTTATAGTGGGAACTGGAATCTTCATGAGGATTTGGCTTCGAGCCAGCTCATAAGACTCATTTAGTCTTGTGAGAAACTGCAAGAGTTTTAGACGCTCCATGAAAGTGATAAATTCTCGAGATTTTGCATAATCACAACCCGGAATTGGGACTAGAGAGTCAATTCTACCCATAACAACTTTAATTTTGAAATATATGCAGAAATTTAACTTGTTTCCTGATTGATTGTTGCAATTTGTTTATGAATCTGAAAAATCCTTGAGCAATCGATTTTGTCGAATCGCTCTTTTAGTTCCCCCCAAATTGCCCGAGCACTTGAAGAATACACAATTCCATCGAGCAATTCAAGTGAGACGCAGTTTATTATCCACGACAATATTATAACGTTGCATCGTTCCTAGAGATCAACGAGATTCGGACCATAGCCTTCTCTTTTGCATATACCTTCGATGAACCCTAGCTTGTTGCGACCTAAAATTGCAATTCGCATCGCTCGACTCCACACAGAGTAGTTCTTCGGTCCTCTCAATTAAAGAAATTAACATCGCTCCTGAATTATCATTGGCATTCAAAAATAGTGGATGATTATGACTTAGCTTTCCTGGCAATTCGTTGTCGAGCGCCATCAGTTGAATGCACCTACAAATTCCGGCAAAAAGCTCCGATCATATGGAGATGAGATGACCATACTAGTAGCCCAGCTGCTCTGATACCATGTCGAGAATCACCATTAACGACCTACTGTACTCGAGTTGAGAACTCTAGCTACAACTGGTAAATGTGATCAACTAAGAGAGAAAGTAGATCATGTCAATTGTGTGCTGAAAATGAAAATGATTCTCATTACCAAATAAGAGATATACAATATTCTTATATACATGTGTTCTAATCTCTACTGACAGTTGTCACCAACTAACACAACAACTTAACTAACTAACAACTCTAATACATAATTAGCTACTAACCACATTCTACTGACACGTGTCCCTCAGGTCACTGCAGCTTCAATAAAAATAACACATTTCATGGAACCATTTCTTTTTTTCATATTCAAAATTCTTTGTTATCTTATATTGTTAATTGTTGCGTCATATTCATGTTTTGTAAGCTCTTTAGTTAGTACTTCCATCCCTAAATACTTCCAACGAATATAACTTCATGAACAATTAGTTTAAACAGAAAAAGTTCATAAATCTACTTATCATCGACAAAAGTTAAATCAAGATCAATATATGTCGTGATAAAATCAAAAGTAGCTTCTTACATATGTATTTGCTTGGTTATCCCTCTAGTTTCAACGTGATCAGTCTTAATATCAAGTGGAATCATTTTTGGGCTTGTCATGGCTTTGTTTATCCTCATTACTTTGTCGTCCCTTTTTTCTGTTTTTAACTCACTTTTAATGCAATTCTTGTCCGTTGAATGATAGTTCAAGCATTAACCTTTTTTGTCTTATTTTAACCATATGTATCTTAAATTTTTTGAAATGTACTCCCTCTAAATGAACAAAAATATTAAACATTCAAATTATTTATAATCTACGCCGCATGAGAGTATGTCATCAAAGGAAGTGACTGAAAAGTTGAGATTCCTTCATATTCAACTAAAGATATTGTATTAGAGTTCAGAAAATAAAAAACTTTTCAATGAAGAACACTTTAGTACCTTAGTGGACCTATCAGATGTGAATTGAAATTAACAACTCAATAAATTTTGGATGTCACATAATTTAATTAAAGATATTAAAGCACAAGGGAGAATCAATGCTCAAGGAGAAAGCAATATATTGTTTCAGCAAAGTGTCGGTGCATTGATAGAGTCCAAAGAAAATACTTTAAGGAGGTAAATGACTTTCACAATAGTTAAAGTGGAGAAGGGCCAAAATTATCCTTAAACTATTGAAAATATAGCAATTTTGTCCTCCGTTTGATTTTGGTATCAAAAATATCCTCACCGTTAATAAATCGGCTCATTTATACCTTCAAAACTAACGGTTACTCCACATAGGCACAAAGCATCTTAAAAATATTATTTTTGGCTGAATTGGATCTCCAAGTAGGATAGATATTATCTTCTTTTTATTTTGGTGGATAATTATAATTATTCAACTACTCCAAAAATCACCATTGTTGCTCTTTATCCACCAAGAGGCCACCAGTTACACCCCTTACCAGCTATTCCAGCTCATTCTCTTTTATCTCATCTTTTCTTCCTTGCATGAATCACCAATTAATACCAGAAAAAAGAGGCAGCAACCTAGGTGAAAAAAGATGACTCTCGCCAGAAAAGTCTCGTCCAGATCTAAAGGTTTTCCAGTCGGAGTTTGTGCTCAGGGCGATATTGCCAGCCAGATCTGAAGCTTTTTTACAAAGAAATTTAAGGTTTTGAAAATGGGTTTAGAGTGTAGCTCATTGGTAGTGTTTTAGAGGCGATGGAGAAGGTCAACACCTTCACTGTTCTGGTGGACTATTAATAATGAAAAGTTACTTTTTTTCAGTGGTAGAGCTCTGTGGTGATGAGTTGTCTTATCGTAGTGGGTTTTATTTCTTTGTTTTTTTATCTATATCTGAGTGACATGTTGAATTTGGTGAACACTTTTGTTAAAGAGTCACGTGTTATAATTAATGTTGTTCGATACTCTTTGTTTTTAGTTTTGCAGATGAAGAATTGATTATAAGCATTTTACAATTTTGAACTTCACATCCTAAGTTTCTAACTCAAAGTTATTTTTTAGATTATTAGAATTATGATAGCCCCAATGAATATTTAGGTGGTGAAAAAGTAGATTTGGCTCTTTGTCGTTGTGGATGGTTCTCCTCCTAGTGTAATTTTTTTATGGTCGGTCATGGTTTTCTTTAGGTTGAGAAGATAATATCTATCTTGGGTGGAGATTCAATTCAGCAAAATATTATTCTTTTAAAATGCTCTGTGCCTATGTGGAGTAATGTTAGTTTTGAGGGTATAAGTGAGCTAGTTTGTCAACGTAAGGATATTTTTGATACCAAAATCAAACGGAGAGTAAAGTTGTTTTATTTTCAATAGTTTAGGGACAACTTTGGGCCTTTTCCGTAATTAAAGGGTTGCGAAGTGCAAAATGCCACAATATGATCACAAAACGATGTCGTATATAAACAAGAATGAAGTCACTTTTTTCGCACCGTTGCAAAAATTCAAAGTGATAAGACTTCCAATTCAAAATCAAATTCTAGTAGATCTTCAAACCCCTAATAATAATACCCAAAAAATTCCCCCGCCAACAGCACCTACCCATATGGCACTTTCTACCCCGCCACCACCGCTAGATCCTCCGTCAACCACCACAACAACCACCATAACCACTAGCACCATAAGACCAATTATCCCAAATCCTGTAAGACCACCCACTCCTCAACCTCAACCTCACCCTTTTTCCCTCCAATCTTCTCACTACCCACCTACCCAAACCCAACCACCCCAACGCCTGCCACCCCCCTCCAATCCTAATTACTCTCAATTAGTACCAAAACCTCCTAATAATCCCGACCCGCCACCTCATCTTCAAAGCTTTCTCTACCCAGTCGCTTCATCCGGCCGCGGTTTTCTGCCCAAACCTAGTACTACTAATTACCCGAATCGGCCCGTTGTTGGCTCTCGACCACCTTTTGGGTTCAATCATATGGATCCGGGTTCGGCTCAGACCGCTGGTGCGGGTGTTAGACCGACCCATTTGCAACACACCCTTGTTGGGTCGTCTCCTACTGCCAATTCAGCTGTGATTAATGGATTTCCAGTTGTCACTTCTTCTTCGCATCCTAAGGTTCTTTTTTTCTTCGTAACTTTTTTTTATACTCACTTTTATTAGCTTGACAATTGACTTTGATCCATGGTGATTCAGTTTCTTGGTATGGAGAGATCGCTGCCATAAAAGAGAGCTATTACTATCTTGCCTTGTAGCATCATCCGTTAAAAAGATTTTCCCATTCTGCAGCGGGCATAATTTCTTACAGAAGCTCTTTAGATTAGTTGTGATTAACTGAAGAGTTGAGAAGTGAAGTCCCCAAATATTTGCTACAAGTAACAGTAAATTTTATTTAAGTGATTAGATTTCTGGTATTCGTTATTTGAATATTATGTCGTAACGCTTCACCTAGATTATCTCCTATTAGCATAGTGGTTTTCTTTATTTTTAAGAGGAAAGCTTTTACCTGCACCCTTCAATGCTTTGCCATTAATTTACTATGAAAGAGTTACCACAGGATTCACCTTATTGTTATGGAAAGTTCAACATCTTCATAAAGATAATTTTAATCTTACTTCTCGAACCACTATATTAGAATACATGTATAGTTTTACTACATATGCCAGGTCAAAGGAAACAACAATAACAACTACGTTTCAATCTCAAAACAAGTTGGGCTGGTAATATGAATCGTCATTTATTGCTTTAAGCTCACACATATCATCATCATTACAAAAATAAAGTAAAAGTGAAAGTAAAAAATAAGATTACGTGTATATATATATATATATATATATATATATATATATATATATATATATATATAAAAGTAAAAAATAAGATTACATATAATAATAATAATAATAATAATAATAATAATAATAATAACGGACCCTGCGCATAGCGGGAGCTTAGTGCACCGTGTTGTCCTTAATAATATAATAACGGAAAATGGATTAAATTGCCCCTATTGTTTGGTAAATGGTTTGCATATATCCTCCGTCAACCTGTCAGTCCAAAAACACACACCACATCCATCAATCGGTCCAAAAATACACACCACGTTGTTTTTATTAATAAAACTATCCCTACGTTTAACGACAACAGATGTGAGCCTTCAAATTAATGTGTTGGTGTATTTTTTTTGGGCCACGTGGCTATTTCGTCCAGAAACCAAACATGGGTCTAATATTCGTCCATTAATCTAATCCGACCCTGTTTATTTGACCTGCCTTATAATTTTACCTTTTTTTCTTTTTCTTTCCTCCTTATCACCTAACACACCCACTTCCACCCACCTAACCCTCCCCCCTCCCCTTCTTTCTTCTTCTCCCAGCCTTGAAAATCAACAATAATTGCAGCTTCCTTCAATCCACTTTCCTTTTTCATTATTTTCAGTTCATTTTTCACTTTACAACTCACTGCCCCACCACCGCCACCGCCGCTGCAATCCATTTTAAACACCGCCGTGACACTCTCTTTCCAGCTCACTTTATATTAGTAGCTTATTAGCTACTGATCTTCAACTTTCAATAAATCATCCACCCATTTCATTGGGTCCTCGATTTACGATGACGGGTAACGTCCACCAAATTCAGTCTTTCTCTCTCTCAAACTCGACCCAATTTCGTAGGCTCTCTACACCTCTTTAGCTAATCCTAACCAAAATTCATTTTTTCGTCTATCGAAATCTCAAAACCCCTTTTTCTATTTACGACCCTTACCCGCAATTTCGTTTAACACCAACAATCTTGAATAACGAAGAGGCTGATGGAAAAGATTATGTTTTGGTAAGTAAAAAATAGTTTATTGCAATAATTGAGGACATGAGGTATTGGAAAATTCCTTTGTATATGGGGATTATAAGAATATTACCGAAACAACAATTTGGGGTCAAATGGCTAAAGCTTTATGGACAGAGATGAGATTTATGGTTGGGAGAAGAAGGGAGGGGGGGGGGGGGGGGGTTT